>JAHBCN010003807.1:0-70610 GCA_019359885.1 Listronotus oregonensis | reverse complement strand
GATTTTTTTCATCAAATATTTAAAAGGTATATATCATTTTTTTTAAATTTTTCAAAAAATTGTAAAATAGGTTATTTTTTTTGACCCCCTGCGGCTTTGTAGTGAGTGAGCAAAGTTTATACTTTTTTAAAAAAAAATTAAAAAATGCTTTTTAAAGGAGACTTTCACTAAATTCGGTTAAAGCAATCCTTTTTTCCTTTTCAAAAATTTTTTAACCCCCCCAATTTTTTAGAACTGTTAAAACCGGTTTTTTGTTTAGAAAACTTAAAAAAAAAATTCCTTTATTAACATTTTTTATTTTTTTTTGAGATTAATTTTTTTGGCTTCCCCCCCCCCCCCCTAGCCCACCCACAGACTTAAAAAATAATTTCCAAAAATTTTTTTTGGCGCATCTTTTTTTTTTTTTCCCCGAAATTATACTATTAGTATTTTTGAGATATAGCCATTTTGGGAACCCCGGAATAAATCCTTTTTTATTTTAATTTTTTTTAAAAATTTTTTTTTTATACTTACCGGTAGTCTATTTATTTATTTTGTTATTTAGGTGTTACGATATGATGATGTGTATTATGTAAAATGTTAGAAGTTTAATAGGTAATAAGAACATGTTTACCATTTGACCTGAAGGTGGTACTAAAGCTGGTCCTTATAAATTTTTTTTAAAAATTTGGGGAGAATAACCCCTAAATCCCAACATAAATTTAAAATTAAAAAAATATATTTATTTGGGCCGGAAAAAAAATTTAATACTTTATTTTTTTAGAAAACCTTTATTTGAGCAAGTGAATGCGCATTCGCATATGAACTTTATTTTACAAGAAATTTAGTCGGATAAAATTTACTTTTGAATTTACCTTTGGTTATGTACCCCCAAAAACAATTCGGTTGGGGAAAGTTCAATTTCTTTTTCGTGTTCAAATCGCCTAAAATTTTTGATGTAAATCGTGTAATATGTATGTAGCAAATTTAATTTGAGCAATAAAAAGACATTTAAAAAAAAATTTAAAATTTTGATTTCGGTCATCATTCGATTTTTTAAATTTGGGTTGTTGGCTGATTTACAAAATTAATACTGGTAATAGATTTAGTTTTTGTGATTAATGCCACGCAAAAAAAAAAGTAATTTTAAGCAATTTTTAAATGTATCACTGTTTTTGTATAATCGAGATAATATAAATAGTGTAAAGCATTTGGGATGCCTTTTTTGTTTTTTTATTATGTTTAATTGCATATGCCTCCGAAAGTAACTTAAAAAATATTCTTGGGTTTTAAAAAAAAAATACAGTAATAACGTATAAATTACGAACAAAATTTAAAATTTTAAAATTAATTAAACTTTGAAACAAATAATTTTAAAAAATTTTTATTTTATTTTATTTTATTAAATTTTAATTTTTTTATTTATAAAAAAAAAAAAAATAAACCCCAAAAAAGGAAAAAACCCAAAAAAATTTTTTTTTATTAATTAAATTTTTTAAATTAGAATTTTGAAATTTTAAGGGTTTTAAAAATTGGTTTAAAATATTTATTTTTTAAAATTAATTGGGGGTTTTTAAAAATTCTGTGAAAATTTTTGAAAAAAAAAAAATTTTGTAAAATGGACTAGCCTAAAAGTTATTTTGGAAAAAAAAATTTTTTTGTAAATTTTTTTTAAAAAATTTTTAAAAATTAAAACCCCTTTTTTTTTTTTAAAAATAAAAATTTAAAATTCAAAAATTATTGCAAAAAATACTTTTGGGTTTTTTTTAAAAATTTTTTTTTAAAAAAAGCAAAAATTTTTCGCCTTTTAAAACTTTTTTCAACTTTCCCAAATTTTTTTTAAAAAATTTCATTTTAAAATTTACAAAAAAATTTATTTTTATATAATAATTATTTAAAAATATTATTTAATATATATATATATATATATATATATATATATATATATATATATATATATATATATATATATATATATATATATATATATATATATATATAATAAATTAAAAAATGTAAAAATTTTTATTCTTCCCCAAATTAAAAAGAAAAAAATTTTTAAATCATACTTAAAAATATTATTTTAATTTTTTCATGGGGTAAATGAAAACCGGTTTAAGAACAAATCAAATTAAAAAAATTAATTTTTTAAAAAAGGACCCCAATTTTTATTCAAACTTTTGAAAATAAAAATTTTTTTTACGATAATTCCACAATAAAATAAAAATTTAAAAAATTCACTTTAAAAAAAATAAAAAAGTATTTAAAAAAAAAAATTTGGACGTTTTATTTAAAGTTTTTTGTTAATGTTATATTTGTTTTTTTTAAGGGTTAATTTCCCTGAAATTTTAAACTGATTTTGGGGAAATTTAAATAAATTAAAATACCCAAAAGGTAAAAGTATTTTTAATTTTAAAATATTATAAAAATTTTTTTAATAATTTAATTTTATTAAAATTAATAAAAATAAATGGTAATATTAAAATTTTTTTTTATTTAAAAATTATGCCATTATGTAGGAAATATAACATCGTTCAAATGTTTATCGGTTTGGGGCCCCGGGATTTTGAGGGTCCAATTGTTAATGACTTTACCGCATAGATTGGGCTAAATTTAAGGGGATGGTCTTGGTTTATGTTGCTTTAACGTTTAAAGGGTATTGGTCGATTGCATTTTTGGCAAGTTTCGCGACTTGAAAATCCATAAGAAAAAATTTTAGCGAGGTTAAATCGCAAGGTCTTCGTGGCCAGTTTACGCCCTTCTGTGAGAATAACCACACACCTCAAATCGTTTAACAGAATGTCCATCGTTGCCTCCGCTTTGTTTGCACAAAACGCCGTCCTGCGGAACCACATGTCTATGCCCACATTGTTTAATTTTAGGCCAAAAGAAATCGGTTACCATCGTTGGGCGCTTTGCCGTTGACGGCGATGACTTCACTAACTTTATTCAGTTAAGAAACCCACTGGAAGAAAAAAAAAATTTATAGAAGTTGCTAATTCAAAAAAGCAAAATGTATTCGCTAAGCCTATTATTACATTTCAAAAATGTCCCGCGTTGTTAAACCCTAAGAAATTGGCCAAGCTTTGGGTATTTTTTAAACAACGAATAATATATAAATCGCTGCTGATGAGTTTGTTTTTGTAATTCTCGAAAACGGTTGAAGATACTTAGTAAGTAATTAATATATAAAGACAAATGAAAGTCCAAGTTTGTCAGTGTTATTGAAATAATCCCATTGTTAACACCCAAAAATGCAAAATAATTGTACACAAATAATTAGGTAAGGGATTTTCTTTGTTTACATTAAAGAATATGGAATAAACACCCCCGGTCGAGTTACCCAAAGGGGCAGGGAATATTTTGGCTTTTTTACCATAATTATTTTAAAAGTAGCTCTTTGACTTAATAATGCGCATTTTTGGTATCAAAACAGTTTAAAAGCCAAAAAAACAATACCTGCCCCAAATTTTTCGAAGAAGACCTAGTATTTTTGAAATTTCCTTAAAAATAACTTTAACTAACTTTGTAAAAAAAAAAGACAATAATTTAGTATTTGTGCTTTTGGTTTTTTTATTATTTAACCCCTATTATATGTAATTTGTGTTAAATACTAAGTGTTATGAATAACATTATTTGTTAAATTTTTATTTTCTTTTTTTTAATATCATATACTAATCTAGATGAATTTTTGTCCTGGTTTATTAATTGCGTTATTTTTGTCCCTTTTCACAGAATGCCGCCTCTCTCGGTTGGGAGCAACCAGTTCTTAAGCTACGAAGATCCGTACGGAGACGTATGTATTGTCAGAATCTTAAAAATGGGTGTCGCTTAAACGCTTTGGTTTTGGTTTTTCTTCTTTGCTTTTTTTATATCCTATGCTTCTTATTTATTTATTGCTATGTGCCTTAAAAGTATCAAATGTGGAGGGCATTTGTTTCAAAAATGTGCTAAACACGGCGTTTTTTAAAAAGTCCGCATCATATAGAATTTTTTTTTGTTACTAAATTTAGATAGAATTCAGGTTTCTCATCGGTTTGTGCTTTAAATTGGATAAAAAGCATGCGTACTTGCTCGCTATGACAAGAGCGTTACCTTGACTTTTTTTTTCAAAAATGTCTCAAAAATAACATTATTTGGGGAATAAAAAAACTGTAAAAGTTGTTTCTAATGCAATTTTATGTTCATGTACCAAGTCTCAGCGTTTTGTAGAAATATCAAAATTGGGACTGGAAAATTTGATGCAAAGTTAAAACAGCTTCTCCATTTTTTTAAATAAGATCATTGTTATATTATTTTCAATAGTAAACTAGTCTTAAAACCCTACAATGTTGCCAGTAAAAATACAAATCTTGCAGTAAAAAAGTTATATTAACTTTGTATCACTTATAATAAAATTTGCCAGTCCTAATTACAATATTTGCAAGAAATGAAGTTACAAAGGCAAAAAAAAAATTTAAATACTATTCCAAAGTAAATCGTTTAGATTTTTTTGCAAAAAATAGTTAAAAATTCAACTTTATTATTAGTTGCTTAGACCTTGGACTTGAACAAATTGCATAAAAAACATTTTTAACAAGATTTTTTAAAATTCCCCCAAATATTGCTATTTTTGACCTTTTTTTTGAAAATGCCACCCTCTTAAAAACCAAGTGTTATTTTAATAAGCAAGTTTGCATGATTTTTTACCGAATTTGAAGCACAATATAATGCCCATCTCAAATTTTGTATAAATTTATTAATAAAAATAATTTCCGTATGATGCGGACTTTTTGAAAAACACTGAAAAAAATACAATCGCTTTTTTGCTGCCTAATTTCATCATTGGTTGACTTGGTGAATTAATGCTTAATTCCGGTTCAATCTGGAGAAACTTTGTTTAGAGTATAACAACGCTAATATTCTACTTTTTTACTAGACCGCGAATTAAAATATCTTTTCATGAATGGTGTCTCAAGATTATCGCACTTTTTTTCATTACAACCATATGTTCTAAGGTTAGTAAAAGTTTATTTTTTTATTAAAAACCTTTTTTAAGGCTTACTGTTAGAATTAAAATAAAATTTATATTTTAAAATTACTTCCTTTAGCTTAAAGGTCAACCATTTACAGGACTCTTTATTTAGGGGATTTCAACTTTCGTAAGAATTATTTCTTAAGTCATGCTTGGACCCTTTATCATATTTTTATGTGAAAATTATTTTTTGAAATTATTGTAGGCTTATTTCAAAAAAGGTTGTACCTATTACACCATTAAACTGAAAAGTTTATTTTACTTGAATTTGTATATTTAATTTTAAAATTTATTGTTTTAATTTTAGATTTTTTTTTTAATTCTGCCTAAAGCCCATATACTAGGGTGGAACACTTTTCATTTATGAAAATTTTTATGTTTCAAATTTCGAATTGGAACACCTGGAATTAGTTATCTTATGTAAATGTTATTATTACCCCTTATTTTGGAAGTTTAAGCTCAACTCGCTAAAGACGTGAAAGTTCATTTTTTTTTATAAAAAATGAAATTTTACGTCTCTGTTATACAGTGTGTCCCAAATTGGTGGGGATCTTGGAAACCACGATACATAGAAAATCGGTTAAAGGGGAAAGTTTTGGGCAATTATGTTAGTAAGCTAATCCCGTTTACTACATGGTTTTATCTATTCAGGTTTTAGTTTAGCCACTTTTCATTGTTTTTGTTTTCACTTGTTTAATTAACTTGTTACTGTAGTTTTGTTGTAACACGGTATTAACGTTATAGCTATGTTCGCGAACCCATTTCTGTAAAATATCTGTTCAGTTTATCTATTTGCCAATTACTTATATTTTATTGTTTACAAAAAAATGCCGGAATCAAGGCCAATTGAGAAAATATTTGTTTTTTGAAATAAATGAGGTTATAACTCTTAAATTATAACATGTAATACATTGTTGAAATCAGAAAAAAAAGCACTATTTGGCTGCTAAAAACCAATATGGCGTCCATATGAAAAAATAAAGTTGATGATGATTCAAAAAACCAAACTCAAATAAAAATTTCACCTCATATACCAAAAAAAAATTGCTTTAAAGAAATTTTTAAGATTTAAAAAATTTTATAAAAATTTGGCCGAAAAATGATTTTTTGGTTTTTTTAAAATTTATAAAAAATAGTAAAAATTAGTAAACTGGATTGCTTACAAAAATTGTCCAAAATTTCCCCATTTAACCATTTTTACTATTTTTTAAAATTTAAAACCCCCCCAAAACACACTTAAAAGGGTATTATTACCTTTTTAAGGTTTTCCAGGTATTCCAATTAAATTAAAAAAAAAATTTTTTTTTTCTATAAATTGTTCCCCCTTATATTACCCTTAATGTTTTTTTTTTTTTCATATAATTCCCATTTACTTTAAATACAGGATAAAAAATGTTGGTTTTTAAGGTTTTTAAAAGTTTTTTTAAATAAAGGCAAAATTTACAGCTGAACCAGAAACCATGCAAAAACTGGGGGACCCTTGCATAAATTCCCAAGAAGCTAAAAAATTACATGAACGTTAAGGATACCATTATAATGAAATTGTGAAAAATTTTATACAGGGTCAAAGTTTGCGAAAATGAGTTTTTTGGATTTTTTGCCGAAACGGTTAGTTTAGTGATAAAAATAGCCTAGACAAAAATTGTAGATCATGTAATTGTCTACAAAAATTGCTCCCAAATTTTTTCCCCTAAAAATTTACCATTTCTAAGAAAAAGCTATAAAATTTACTAAATTTTTATTTCCTATACCATGCACACGTTTCCACGCCACCTATGAGGTAGTGTACTTGACGCGTTTTTTTAACGTGGTTTTCCCAGTAGGCCTACTCCACGGTCTATTTTATTAAATCCTAGTAAAATTAAAGGCCTTCTCATTTAATATCTCTGATACCCATTATGTGAAGCGGAATATTACCGTCTAATGTATGTTATAACATTTATATCAGCATTGTCTGCAACATATTGAATAAACGTGCCACGTTCTGGTGGTAAGATATGAGATGGACGATAAAAAACTGTTGCTGCCTTGTACATCATAGTTTCATTAGAAGATGCGCACATACCAAAGGACGAAAAAATTCAGACGTTTTGAAACAAATTGTCGATGAAAAAAACTACGAGACCCAAATGTAGTTTGGGCTTAAGACTGAGGGCGAACAGCAGTCATAATGCTATGACTAATGTTTGTACATACTAATTTTGAATGTTCTAAATTAAACCGTTCATTTTTAAAATCATTTGTTTCAAAAAAATAAGTCAGTGACTTTGGAATATGACTATTTATATCTTCAAACATTCGACCTGGTGGGGGTAATGAGAATTATCGATGACTACCGATTGAATCTCTTCCCGTATGATTGCTGCCGCAGCTTTTAGGATCTTAAGTCGCTCTTCTTTGCCATTAGTTTTTTTATTCACTCCAAGATCAATTTAAAATATCATGATGATTGTCAATAAAACATACAAATGGTAATTGTTCCGGTTTTCTTTAAATGAAAGTGTAGTAATTTACAAATTCTACGCCGAATTTTCTTAATATCGAAAATAGCCATGACTGTCAGTTTACATTGGAAGAATTGAAAAATGTAAAAATTCAAATATAGATAACAGAAATATCATTAAATCATTAAATTATGGTAATAAAGTCATCAATCTTAGAGTGAAAAAAATCTAATGGCATAGAAGAGCGATTTATGATCCTGAAAGTTTCGGCAGTAATCATACCGGAAAATATTCAATCGGTAGTCATCGATAATTCTCATTACTCCCCACCAGGTCCTATGTTTAAAGATATAAATAGTCATATTCCAGACTCACTGACTTATTTTTTAAAACAAATAATTTTAAAAAATAAACGGTTCAATTTGGAACATTTAAAATTCGCAATTACAAACATTAGTCATAGCATTATGACTGCTGTTCGTCCTTGGTCTTTTAAGTCCAAGCTTTAATTGGGTCTGGCAGTTTTTTTTTCATCGACGATTTGCCTTAAAATGTCTTATACAAATTTTTTCGTACTTTGTTATGTTCGCATATTATAATAAATCAATGATGTACGAGACCGCTACAGTTTTTCATCGTTCACCTCATATCTTACCAACAAAAAGCGACACGTTTATTGATAATACGCTTCACATAATGGGTATCATAGATATTGAATGAGAAGACTTTTAATTTTACTGGATTAATAAAAAGCCTGGAGTACCTGAAAAAACCCGGAAGTCCATCCATGTATTGTATAGGAAATAAACTTCAGTAAATGTTAGAATCGCTTTTTTTAGAAATGGTAAATTTTAGGCAAAAAAGTGTAGGAACAATTTTGTAGACAATCACATGATCTACAATTTTTATTTAGGCTATTTTTATCATTAAACTAACCGTTTCGCCAAAAAATCCAAAAAACTCATTTTCGCAAACTTTGACCTTGTATAAAATTTTTTGCACACATGGGATCAATGGGGACTTTTTACAATTTTATTATAATGGTATTCCTTAATATTCATGTAAATTTTTAGCTTCTTGGGAATTTATGCAAGGGTGAATTAGCCCAATCAAATTGTCATTCAAATAGGGCCCAAGTAAGCATGAAATAGGCTATTTAGATTTATTGTTTTAATTGGTCTATTAGGGTGCTAATAACAGTAATCTGTGGTTTCCCACCAAAATTTTTGATGGGATAACTTTTGACAGCCCAAAAACCACGAATTTTTTGGACTTTTTTCAGTTTTTTCGATATATCTCGGAAACTAATAGTCCTATCGATTTTTTTATTCTGTACTTTTTGAAAGAATGTTAAATTTTCTACAATTTTAACTAACTAAAGTTTCATCTCTAACAACAAGCAAGCTACAGCCCGTCAAAAATTGTCTATTTTTGCCAACATTGCAAAAAATCACCAAATCCTCCTATTAACTCCTTCATATTTCTTTATAACTCGTCCAAAGTATTATAAGAATCATAAAATTGATTATGGTTGAAAATGGTTGACTTAAACAAGCTCTAGCTTTGGTTTTTAAAGCGAAGGAGTGAAGGAGGGAGGGGCGTAGGTAGGAGGGAGGAGGGAGGGGTGACGCACACTGTTACGATCTTATGGTATGGCGGGACAAAAATCATAACTCTGATTACACCAAATGCAATTTAAAAACAAAAATAAATTGTTATCCACAGCCCGTCGCTTACACTTTCAAGGGGTTTTTAAAGTTGTAGTGCCACAATTGGAGTATACAGTGTGTCCCTAAAATAACCTATAAATTTATTATTCAAAATTCGGGGGCTTTTTTTTGAAAAAACGCTTGGATCCGTCGATTTTTTATTTTGGTTGGGGTTTTTGGCATGATAATTTCATGTATACAGTGTGGCCGAAATACAACAGAGCTTACTTAATTTTTTAAAATTGAAAAATAAAACATATTAATATAAGTAAATAAATTTTAATTATTTTAATATTAGCAATAGCTTGCAAAACAAAATAAATAATCAAAAATAAATAATGAATAAAATTTTAGGCTAATTATTCTAAACTAGAACTGCTTAATTCTTTAATTAAATTTAAATTACTAAAAATCTCAAGAAATAGGGGAATCCACAGGATTTTTAATAAACACATACTTTTCTAACTGAAAATCGAATTTGGTAGAGTTTTCCTTAGATTTAAATATTCTGATGCTAGCTAAATGGGGATTGTATGTTAACAAAAGCGTTTTAATTATATCAGTATTTGCAGATATTCTAGAGCACTTAAGGGCATTATTTAATCGAATTTTTCAACATTGTTTATGTCTTGCTTTCAAAGCATCCTCCAAAAGCTGATCAACTGCTAAGTCAAAAAATTCGATTATATCAACCCCGTGAACTAATACCTTATGAACTGTACTGGGCATATAGTACCAATTATACAATGATAAATATAATGTTTTTGTCTGATCTAATGAAAATTAAAATTCATTAGTATTAATTTTATAGCCAAATGCTATGTTTTTTAAAATTAAACAAACATTTTCAATTAATTCATTATTTACTCCTGTGTATTCTGCACTTATTTGTGGGTTATGGAAAAAACGCCTAGCAGTATTTCCATTATTTGTGGAGCCATACCAAAGCTTAGGTTTATCAATTATTAGACCCATTCTAGATTAAAATTCAATTTGATTTTTTTTGTTGTTTTCAAAGATTTTTTTATTTTCTTCGCCTTTGACTTGCCAACTTTTAATTTCTAATCGATATGATACGTGCAGCAGGCACTCAAAAAACGTATTCAACAATGTTAACTTAACAAACCAATATATTTGAAACATATATTTAAAACACTTCCATCAAACATGGTAAATAGCATTTCGTATGAGATTTTTACAGAATTACCTTTACAGATAAGCTTATAAAGTTTTAATGCGTTTATTGATGATAATATTTATTTCTTAAATGCAAACGTTATTGGCTTTTTTAGGTCAACTATTTTTAACCCTAATCAATTTTATGATTTTTATAATACTTTGGACGAGTTAAAAGAAATATAAAGGAGTTAATAGGAGGATTTGGCGATTTTTTGCAATGTTGGCAAAAATTGACAATTTTTGACAAGCCGTAGCTGGCTTGCTATTAGAGATAGACGAGACTTTAGTTAGTAAAAATTGTAGGACATTTAACATTCTTTAACAAAGTACAAAATAGAAAAACCGATAAGACTATTAGTTTCCGAGATATATCGAAAAAACTGAAAAAGACCAAAAAATTTGTGGATTTTGTGCTGTCAAAAGTTCTTCCATCAAAAATTTTGGTAGAAAACCACAGATTAATGTTATTAGCACCCTAATAGATCAATTAAAACAATAAAACTAAATAGATTATTTTTTGCTTACTACAATGTACGATTTGATTGGGCTAAATGTCTATTTTGACCGGATAACAAACGAAAGATAAAAGTATGGATATTGTGCAAAGGAAGGCCAACATGATATAAAATGAATTCTCAAAGAGCTGTTAAACGCCGAAAAAAAAGCTTAAAACTTTTTAAAAAAGAGGAATTAACCTTTTTTAAGCATCTGTTTGGCGAGTTATTTGCTTTAAATCGGAAAAGTTTTTAATTAAAGTGACTTTTGATTAAAAATACGCCGCAACTTTTAACTTTTTCAATTAGGTAAATGAGTTTCAGTAACAATAAAAAATTAAATCTGAAAAAGACTTTTTTTGCCGTTAATTTACACAAGTGTTGTTAAAATTAATTATTACTTAAAAAATTAAATGCGACTTGTAATTATTATTTTATTGTGTTTTTATTAAATATACAAGCCTTACTAAAAATAATATACCAAAGTGCAAATTATTTTGCTTAGAGCCAAACTGTTTCAATTTTAAAGAAAGTTATCATTAAATAAATGAAAAAATATATTATACATTTTTTAAAATTGTCTAGCTTTAAAAAAAAATCAAAAATATTTTAATATTTAGGAAGATTTTATTTAAAGGAATAACAAGTTTTGCTGTCACACTTTTAAAGATGATTAGTTAAGCATTATGCTATTATGCACCCCTTTGCATTATTGAACTTTTAAGGATTTTTTTATCCTATTATTTAAACTCGATTAAGGCCATCACTCTTAGAACCTAACTCTTAAATCGTTGTTACTTAATAAATTTGTAGAATGGCTAATAAAACAACAATTTTTAGACATAATTATACTTTAATTCTATACATGGTCTCCTTCAAAGTGATACACTTATTCCAGTGTTTCCTTAACGTTTTTAATGTATCTTTTACCTCAAAACATTTTTGGCAATCAATTACTTCTTCATTGAAGCTGAATCTCTTTCTCTGAAGCATTCTTTTAAGGTCTGCAAACTGGAAGTAGTCTCTTAGAGTTCGCAGAATATAGTAGATGGAAAAATTTCAACTGCAACAACGGCAATTTTGCCAGTTTTGCGATCGGCTTTTGGCTTATGACTCGATGCAATGTCCTGGTGAAAGAACTAAGCTAACTGCCGAGTTGCCTCTGGAGTGTGTGATGAATCCATCGGTACATACCGCATGAAAAAATGTTTTTATTGCAATGAAAGAAACAGCTTCAACGGGCGCTGTAATACGTTGACACGCGTTATTGTGTACAGAGGTTTTCCAGGCTCAACTAGTTGTACAAAATATTTAAGTTGTTAGCTGTCTGACGCAACTTTAATTTATAATCGGCTAAAATTATTGAATTGAACTATCTTTGAAAAAACTTAAGCGACCAGAACATTCAGCATCATGATTGTCGCGTTTAAAATGAAGAAACCACCATTCTATCACTTTGTCTCTATGGAGCAGAGCCCTAATAATATTTGTCAAGCTATTTGTTTGCTTTAACAGTATTTTCTCACGAAAAAGCAATGCTTTGTCAACACACGAAATTAAGTTTCTTTTTCTTTGTTTTGAATATTACAAAACTAGCGTCACTAAAACTTGTGAACTAAACGTCGGATATAATCATAAGATTTGGCCCGTATTATTTTAAAGTTAATCCTAGAAATCATATACATTTGTTAATAGTGACGTCATTTATATGTTTTTCTAGGAAACGGATCATATTTTAAGCCAAATCCGCCACTGTCTAGCTAGTTTTTTTTTACATTTAAGCCAACAAATAAAATAAATGACTTTAAAATTCTTGCAGATAAACGACAAAAAAGCTTTAATTTTGCGCTTTTTGTGGTGAATGTAACAAGCAAAAGGTGTAATCCGAGCAAACATTTATATTCTTTTTGCGGAAGCGCATGTTTTTGCCTCGTATCGCAAGTTGATGCATATTTTACGTGTGGCTAGAAGGGTGTACTTTAGAGTGGTTTTATTTAGGCGAAAATATCTGTTTGGTGTGTCTGGAAGAATAAATATAGTATGTTAAAACTTTAGCGTTATTTCATTATTCTTAATGTTTATTTAAATATTTTTTAGTTGTGGTAAACTTGGATCATTTTTAAGTTGTAAACCAAATTGTATAAAGTTATTTTGTATTCGCACAATTTTTCTTTTATCTCTTTGTCGTAAATTAGGGTACATTTCGTTGAACTTTCTGCATGTTCTTGCTATAATTTTGCCATATTGTCCATTAATAATAAATAGATTCATCATAACTTCATTTGAATAGTTATTTCTCCCCATTTCAATTATTTTCGAGTCACTATTAAAAAAAAACGCGCGTATGTATCCCTACTAACCGCATTAATTGTCAAAATTTTCTTAATAATATGTTTTATCGTGACACTTTGTAACCATCTAAGGCAAATATTCCAAAATAATCCAATTCTTACAAAACTTGCTTTTATTTCCGAAACCTTACTATTTAGGTATAAAAACTTGATATATCATTTGCAAGGACTTGAATTGACTTTTATAATATGTCATAATATACAGGGTGTTCTATTTAAAAAAATGCACTTTTCTTCATTTTTGTATCTCGCGATAAAATAACTAATTTTGACCAACACTGCATAATATAAAACACATTTTCTTACTTAAAAGTAATATACAGGACCTCCCTATATTACCTTTAAAATTTAAGCTTGCTACGAATCTCAGTGACGTAGTAATAAAAATTTAATTTAAGCTATGTTTTGAGAAAAAAATCATTAATAAGTCGAAAACCACTTAAGATAGGTATAGGAAAGTCTTATACAAAAATATCAGAAAGCAATATCGGAGCGAAAAATGCAGTAATATATAGGGTGGCTCATTTAAAATTTTTGACTTTGCCAATGGATGAAGCGCAAAAAGTTCCAAAATGAATGTATTTTCAGATTTTTTCTAATTTATGAAATAAACTCGTAAAAAAATAAAAACTAATATCGGTAAATTCAGTTTTTCGGCCATACTTCTAAAAGTACAAAATAGAACTTCAATTTTACGATGGTATATTGAGCTCCCTAATATGTAACTTTGCCAAATTTAAACTACCCACCTATCTCTTACGTTTCGGAGATCCCCATTAAAAAAATGATTTCAAAATTGGAAATTTCTGTTTTTATTGTTAGGCCGAGAATTTTTTAGACTTTCCTCGTATTTTATAATTAATAGCTTATCTACTTTATATAATATATTTTCTGCTTCTAAATAAAATTTTATTAAAATAGGTAATATATTATGGTTCGTGTTACTTTTTATCATTATCCGATATTATTTCTGTTACGTACTTTTTCTTTATAATAATTAGTTAAGGGAAATGACCCTCTTGTTTGTTGGTGTGGCGTTGAGAGACGAATTGCATACGAAAACAAGGCGTTGTAGTACAAAAGCAAGGATTTCATTAAACATGGAAAGGCGCGGCAAATTGGACTGAAAAATTGAGTATGAGGAGCGAGTGAACTTTGTTCTAATTTAAATATTTAGCGCAACAAAACGGAGATGTAAACATCGCAAACATTTCAATGCAAGGTATTATTCTAATTTAGGTAGAAAAATATAAATGATATATTTCTTGCAAAAAAATAGGACATTACAATTCAAATTGGCTTTGTTGTTTTTATTATTACCGTGAATCAGGCTGTCCTGTTCATTAGGGTGTCCCGTAATATTTTATTTTAAAATTTCGCTACACAAGACCCCTTAAAAGTTGCGTTATAAGTTGTAGGTTACCATAAAAATAATAAAAAATAGATTAAAAAATATCTTGAGGGCTCTACCGGCATTCTAATTTTTCTAAGAGTCAGTTTCCAAAAGTTCAATTCCCATTTCCAAAGACCGGTAGAGGCCTCAAAATAACAAATATTTAATTAAATTTAATGATAATCGTAATGTCTGTATCAAAACGCAACTTTTAATACCCCTTGCGTAGCCGTAGCTCAAAATTTTGTATGATTTATGTAGAGTTAATGTTAGGAACCCCTAAAAATGGCCAATTTTAAAAACTTCAAGGACCGGTAGAGGTCTCAAGATGACAAATATTTAATTAAATTTAATAATAATCGTAATCTCTGTATCAAAACGCAACTTTTGATACCACTTGGGTAGCCGTAGCTCAAAAAAAAAAAAAAAAAAAATCCCCATACACGGACGGGACAGCCTACTGTTCATATTATCAATTTACGTATAAAATCTATATAAAATATATAATATATATATATATATATATATATATATATATATATATATATATATATATATATATATATATATATATATATAATATATATATATATATATATATATATATATATATATATATATATATATATATATAATATATATATATATAATATATATAATCCTACATATTTGATTACTTAATAAAGCAATTGTTATGATAATAATTTTGAAAAAATTTATCAAAGACGCTTGGTCGTTGAAACGTCAACTCAATCCCTTTTTCCTAAATTTTATTTTTAAATTAAATGTTAATTTTTCACAAAAATATAAACCTTATTTTATCTTTTTAAACTTGTTTAATGGAGGGCTTTAAACTTTATTATTTCATTATTTTCACCCCAGGTCAAAAACTGAAATAGGAACATATCATTTTCATAACATTCCAAAATGCAGTATTTCAAAGCGTATCCAACGATGTAAAACACGAGGTAAAAGATCTTTTTTGTACTGAATTGGTTATACCACGTACGTTGCAATAATTAGTGGTTGCCATGAAAATAGCAGCTACATAGGGTTAATTACCGTAGAAACTTTTTTTTGTGCCTTTAAAAGCCTGATAGGTAAAAAAGTTGGTTCATGTTTATTAACGTATCTTTTGAGATTTTAACACAGGTTGAATTTTATATTAATAACAAAAACTAAAACGATCTATTGAATCCAAAAAACAAAAAATATACAGGGTGTCCCATTTAAAAATTAAAATTGTCAGGTAATTTCCGGTGAGACAGGAAGTCGGAAAAGCTTGTCAATTATGCAGAACAATTATGTTTTATTAGAATAAGATATTTAAAAATGGATTTTTTTCAGGACTTATCTTTACTTATAAGGAGACCTTGGGGTCGGCGATTTGGCTCAATTTTTTTGTGGTGCTAGAGTGCACTTGGTAGATCACAATATTAAAATACTAAGGCGCACTATTAAGAAAATCCGCAAAAAAACGTTATTATTTTGTGTAGCATACGTACTTAAAATGAAAACCATTGTCAAACAGCTTATTGGCTTTGGTAGCGTTCCGACTTCCAACCCGAAGGTTCCGAGTTCGATTCGCTCCATGCATTATTTTTTACGTAATTAATTTTTTTAATATTATTATTTTTTAAAATACTCTGAAATTTCTTTTAGTTTAGTAGTGTTTTTATTCACAATTAGGGAAAAGAAAATAAAATAATTAAAAATTAGCCAAATCGCCGACCCTAAGGCCGTGCCGTCTCCTTGTTAGTCAAGGTAATGCTTTCTAACTTTCGTTTGACACCTATAGTAAAGTTAATACTATTAGAAACTTTCAGTTATTTTTTTTTGTTGCCATAGTAGTGGATACGTGTGTGTCAATTAAAAGTTATATAATGTTAATTATTAAATTTTAGTATTGCAAGAACAATAAGGCTTTTTGTATAAATGGTTGTGTTTAAAAGATTTTTTATTAGATAATAGGACAAACTAAACTAACCAGTCATTTTGTACGTTTTATAGGGTCACCCTAGCAATGGTACCGACATCATTTTTTTTTTAATATTTAATGTTAGAATGTTGTAAGTTAAAAGATAATTAAAAAATATACGATTTACAGTTCTTTTTTAAGTATACATTTTTACAACTTAGTGTTTTATGATTCACGTTATATTTATTTTAATCCTGTTTTTACTTTGCTTTTCCCTTTTACATTTTTAAACTATCTACGCTTTGGTGCATTTAAACCTTTATTTTTTGTTTTGGAATGATTCTTTTTTAGCTTGTTTTTTTGTGTACCTACCGTACATACAGTTATTTATGTTAGGAACTACAAACTAATGTGTTGTCTATGTTCCAGTGATATTTATTTTTTTTAGGTACGAAACATCTGCCCTTGAGGTCATAAAAGTTTTTAAATATAGTTTATGTAAACATATTTTTTAAACTCCTTATATGACTTAACATGATGCTCCATACTAATAAATACGCGTTATTTACTTAATAATTCTAGACGCGAAAAAACAAAACAATAAAAGTTTTCAGGTTTTACTATTTTTTATTTTTCAAATATTTTTTTAAAATACAGTTTTAAAGTTTTTCTTTGTTATTTCTGCTTTAGTACTAATATTACCTTTATTGTAAATTAAAATTGTAATAAGCTTTTATTGCATTCACAAATACGCAAGTGCGGGTTACTCTTAAGTAGAGTAATGAAACATAATTTGCTTATCACCTAACGTGGGGTAAAAATACCCAAGTAAATATACCTTACTAAATTGTTGCTTGTTAGCCAGATCAAAGATGTAAGAATGGCAAGCAACATTTTAGTATTAATAATATTTTATTTAAATGTCTAAAATTACTGTTCTTCTATGCTTTATCTGTTTTGGATCATGTTGTATAGTAGTTATTTATATTAATTATAATATTTTTTTATTTTGTTTTATTTATTTTTTTTTCTTTTATTTTTAGTTCGTAAGGACCGTAATAAACTGCCGCCCAACTACCTTGTGGGTTACATTCGCGCTTAAACCGCCTCTGCGCAACGTCTCAGTCATGTCGCTTCATCGTCAGTGTTGCATCGACCGACCGGGTCAACGGCGTTTTCTCTTCACTTTGTAGCCTTAAGATAAGACTAGTTATTCTATGTGTCATTATTTTAAGGTTAGTTTTTAGTTAAACATGTATATTATGATCATTTTTCTTAGTTCTCCTCTTCTGTTTTAGGCCCTTTTTTTAGTTGTAGTTTTATCCGATTTACATTATATACAAAGACATGAATGAATTTCTCCATTTTATATCTACATATATGAAATATTCACCTCAGACCTCAGACATGCCAATTTTTATTTCTAAATACTAGACACTACGATCTTGTGGTAAACCTATTATCGTTTAAAGATTTATTATTTTCTGTATTACGTTATTTTTAAAGCTTAAGAAAATTCGACCTTTTTTTTATAAATCTTGATTATGTTATTTGGTAATACATTTTTCTAAAAAGGAAATAATATCATAGAGTTTTGAAGTATAACTTTCAATAAATAATTTTATAGTTATTCCTTGAAAATTGTTGCCTTGTATTTTTTTAACGATGAATCTAAAAAGTGCAAAGGTATCAGAAAGCATATAAAAGATTTTAGTATAGTTATAATTGTTTAATTTTTTTGAACGGTCCAAAATTATTTTAAGTAATTAAATAACAGATATTTAAATAAGCCTTAAAAATAATATACGTTTTTGCTAGAAAAAGCTTAACATCATGCCAAAAGATAGAACGACGCGACGGTAAATAAACACATTTTAAAAAATTCATATTGGAAGCAGATTTTGGCAGCTGTTCAAACTTTTATCAAGATTAAGTTCTCTAAAATAAGGGCCTTTTATGGTGCAATAGTATGTAATACAAATGCAATACTTACTTTATTATTTATTCTACCAAAAAGCTCAGAAAAAATAGTTTATCACTGCCTATAAAAAAGCAGGTGTAACAGTACTTTTTGTGATAAACTTTAGGCATCAATAAAGCTCATAAAAATAGTTTTTTAAAGAAATTAACATTAGCTAACTTCTAATTAGGACTGTCTGAAATAGAATACGTTTATTTTAGAGGTCACAAAGCCAAGCTATGTTAAAAATTATGGTAATTTTAAGTAAAAGAAAACAATTAAGGGATTACATGCATTTCTGCTAGATTTATTTTTTTAAATTAAGTTGTAATGTGATTGATTAAGTGTAAATAATTCCAAGTTTGTTCTTTGAATTTATGGTATTTGATGTTTACTACTCAATCAATGTTAAAGGCTAAAGAAACACGCTACAGCATTAAAAATTTAGCATTATTGGGTTTGTTTTAGTCATCTCGATTAATGAAGACATTTATATTGATTGGTAAAATTAACGGTGATAACAGATTGATATAGTTTAATTAGCTAACAGCTCTATTGTTTTAAGACAGATACAGTAAACATCAAGCTAGTTGAATTATTGATAATAACTACTTAAAATGCATGAAATAGTGAGTAAAATAATGTGCCTATATATTTTCATAAACCAAACGTACTAGTATTTTGCTTACCAGAATGTCTGATTTGCTTATTTTACCAATATAAATGTTTACTTAAGGCACTGTTTAGGATGTTTAGAGTTTTAAATTCATGTGTCTGTAGAAATGCATGTAATGAATTTTTAGAGAACTTTTTAACAAATGCCTGTAAATTTAAAGAGGTGAACTATTCAATAATAAATAATATAGTAATAACAAATATTTTAACAAAAATAATTTTAGCCTTACGACGCAATCGATTTTATGTACATATTGTTTGCTTTAAATAATTTTCGCCTAAAAAAATAGGTTCTCATTGACACATCAATTTTGTTTAATTAGTTTTAGAGCAAGAGCTAATTTCGACAATGCATTATTATTACATTATTTTATTATTTGTACTTTTTGTTGATTTTTGTTTGTAAACAGTGTCCACTACATTGTTTATTTTAAATATATGATTACATTGTTCTTCAGATTGTATTAAATTTATTTAATTTTAAGTATAAAAATATATATATTCTGTATTATACTTTCTTATTTTATCACATCATCAGAAAATATTATATACATGCAAGAGTAGTTTGTAGTTACAAAGGCGTTACTGTAATTTCACAAGAAAATAATAAAAATATTGTAGGTAAAACTTTTGTTTTATTTTTTAATCATTTTGTTATTTATTTATCAATAAGAAGAAAAACCCATTAAATGTTTACAATGACGGCGTAATAAAAAATCAAAGTACAATTATTAAGAATTAACAAATATATTGCAAGCAATTTTTAATTTATGAATGGGATAGTAGTGAAACAAAATAAATATAAACAATTATAAAGATCTGATGCAAGTATACGTTTTCTTAAGCTTCTTAGTGAGCTCACAAAATTAGTAGATGGATGGTCATTTAAATATTTTAAGTTACAGATCATGAACATTATATTTTCCAAAGTTTGTGGTATGAAATTTAATTTTAAAGGCGACATTCTTGCTTAATAGGTGATCAAGTACTTTTAAATTTTAAAATGAACCGGTAAAAAAATGCTAACCAATCAATAGATTATTTATTTAATAAATAGAAAAGAATCATTATACAGGGTGTCCGGAAAATACGTGTACAACGTTTGATGACGGACTCCGGACGTCGAAATAAGTCGATTTGTGCGAACTTTCCTATATCCAAAATTGCTTTAATTAGCCTGCAGAGGGCGTCAAAGATATAAAAAAATATTGTTTTTTTTTCTAAATATATTTAAAAACGTGGAAGCTGATTTCAATAATTTTTGGTGATAAGTCTTGTGCTATAAAATGACGTTTGCTGTTGGCATAGTCATCTGCTGTAATTAACCTAAAATATTATAAACGTGACGCCATATTATGTAGTTATGTCTTCTGATTTTTTATGTAATTGACTTACTAACAATGTATTTGTAAGATTTCTCATCTCCTGCAAAATTTTGCTAAAATAAGTGGTTATGCTAGAAAAAATAATTTTCAATTACATGCTTAGGCAAGATATTTTATTAATAGTAATAAGAGGTTATTCCTAAACATTATTTGCTGGTGTCTCTAATATGTTTTTTTGTTGCTATGACATTTGATATAAATTCTTCCGAAATATTTGCCCCTTATAATTTGGTAGGGACTGTGGTGTATGCACGATGGAGCGCCACCTCATGATTGGGAGAGGCAATGATGTACGATGGCCCCACGCTCTCCAGACCTAGATATGCGTGATTCCTTTTTAAAAGGTGCTTTTAAAACAGAAATTTATAATACTCCTGTAAACACGCGCGAAAAATTATGACAACGAATTTTAAATGCAAGCAACCATCCTAATAATTCCGAGACATTAAATAAAGTTTAAGTTCATTTTTTTTCAAACGTTGTTCACGTATTTTCCGGACACCCTGTAGTTCGGCCGACGAGGCGTTTTCGTCGAAAATTGAGGTTCACAAGAAGGAGCAATTACTTTCTATGTATTTTTCCCGCTGAAATCGGATACAAAACTCGCTTTTTAGGAAAACTGGTCAGAAAATGATTATAAAAAATTTGATCGTTTAAAACAGCGTAGCTATTAAAGATAGAAAAATATTTTTAAATACTTTTTCGTTCCTTATGATAAAAGAAACGAAATGGCGTTTGCTAAATTAAAATTTGTCAACTAAAATTGGGAATATTGCAAGTTTAGTAAAAAAATACTGTAAATTAACATATTTTCCAAGCGCATAAGCTCTATTCAACGTTGGACTACTACAGCGACTCGTGGTAAAGCTAAAGGTGTAAGCTTTAAAGAATATAAATAATTAAATGTTAATCATATTGTTATTTTAAGATAACTTTTGACATTTATATTTTCTTTCATTGTTTAAAGGTAGACACATACCCATAAAAATTAAAATTATTTTAGCCGTATAAGAAAATGTTTAAACATTTATTTCTGATATTATTTTTACTTTTTTATTTTCTTTAATTAAAAAATATAATAAAGATAGGTTAATCCGAATGTTATAGCTGATACAAGATTAACGTTTGTTGCTTCTTTGCGCCAAAATAAAGAGAGTAATCCCCATTTCGGGGGTAATTTCACAAATGCATCAAAATTACCGATAATATTATTTTTGAATGAAATTTGTTTTTATATAATTGCAACAATAACATTTGTTTAACACGTGTAATCGGATTGGCTGGACCCGGGATATATATATATATATATATATATATATATATATATATATATATATATATATATATATATATATATATATATATATATATATATATATATATATATATATATATATATATATATATACAGGGTGTAAAAGTATGATGCTCACTATTTTAATCAGCGATAAAGTGGAGCTCAAAAAATAAGTTGAAAAAGGCCCAAGAACATATAGGTCAAAAGTCAATTGTTTTCAAAATATTGCCTTTTAAAGTTTAAAAAAATTGGCAACACCGCACCCGTTTCGTCGAAGTGACTCGGAACTCCGAACGTTTTTTTGCGACAATTTGCATGTTTACACTTTTTTTAAGATGTTCATTTACATACAAATAATAAAAATTACTTTTTGCAATTTATTTTGATATTTAATTTAATTAAATTTAGGTAAAAACAATAAATAATTCTGGTTTGGTTTTTATTTGTAATTAAAAAATAGTCGTACTTACCAAAAGAATGGGCTAAATATCCATTTTAAGAACACAAATTATAATGTTTTAAAATAGCACTTTTTTATTTTGCTTAAAGAATAGAAAGTCTCTAATTATAAAAAAAGCAGTTACATTTACGTTTAAATAAGTTGCTCAAAATGTTCTCCACTTTCACCACAAGCCTCACTTCGACGAACCCAGTTTTCGCGTGCCTCCTTAACACTCGCCTTCTGTGCTGGGTAATTCAGCCGAATTAAAAATTTTATCACGAAGTTGAGCCTCAGTTTGAATTTCACCATCCCCGTAAACAAGTTGTTTAAGATCACCCCAATACCAAAAATCTAAGTCTGGAGATCTCGCGGGCCATTTTCTTGGTTCTGGGCATTTCTGCCAATCCAACAGTTTGGATAATTGGTGTTTAAATGTTCAACGACTCCTCCAAAAATATGAGGTGGTGCCTGTCATGAAGCCATAAATTTAGCCTTTGTTGCAAGGGCAAGTCCTCCAGATTGTCTTCCAAAAGCTGAGGTAAATTTTGTGACAAAAAATTTAAATACGCTGGCCTGAATTTGGAGGTAACTCGAAAGGACCCAGTACATTATCACCTAGAATACCCGCCCAAATTTTTATTTTAAAACGTTGTTGAAAATGGGCCTCGTGAATGGTATGGGGGTTTTCTTGTGACCAAGTATGTGTGTATTATGGAAGTTTAATATCCCATCTCTGGTAAGTACATTCATCAGTAACTAAAATGCTACCAAGAAACTAATTTGATTTTCATTGTTTTTGCAAAAACCATTGGCAAAAGCTAATCTGCGTGGAAAATCTTCGGGTAGTAAAGCCTGCACACGTTGATGGTGATAAGGATAAAGAAGATTTTCCCGTAAGGTCCTGTGAATTATGGACTGTGATATGTTTACTTCGCGGCCTAATGACCTCGTACCAATACCAGGATTTTCTTCCGCAATTTCCAAAATTCTTTCCTCTTGTTCCACAGTTATGTGCCTCCCAGGTTCCAACTCTTTGGTACATTTGTACTATGGTTGTTCGAAATAGATGTATTCGTTGTGGAAATCTTTCACTGTAAATTTGCGCAGCTAAATTAGCATTTTGGTGTGCTTCTGTAAAATTAAAAAGCATATCAGCTATATTCCCGGTTTGAAAACATCATTTTTAACTTAACGCCCGAAATAAACAAACGTACTTAAATCCGTGGCGAGTACAGCAATACGCGACAGCAAGTACCCTGACGACTGAACTTCCACGCTGCGTGTAGCTGTTTGACAATTGTTTTTTTAATTTTTTACTGGGAGAAATATTATTATTGTTTTTATTTGTAAACTGAAACCTTTAAAACTTAATAGTTTATTTTATTAATAAATTAATCCACCGATGAGCGATTAAATAATTGCTACCAAAGCTTGGGTCCGGTGTAGTTTAGCTCCATTCGATTTGAAAAAATAAAATATTTTAGATAAAAAGAACACATTTTGTTTAGTATGATTTCAAAGAAAAATCCGAAAAAATGCATTTTTGCAAGAAAATGAAATTAAAGTCGAAAAAATACTATGTTTTAGGTTAAGTAAAAGGTAAGAATTTGCGACGTTGTCGGATCAAAAAAAAATTGTTCGACGGCGCATTTATGATAAAGAAATTTTACAATTTAATGAGAGAAAACCTAACGACAACTAACCAAGAAGCAAGCAAAACTAGGTAATAGTTTGAAAGTTGTTGTTGGTTAGTTCTGATTTGTTGTTTCTATAAAAAAACTTCATTTCTGGTAAATGGGAAAAAAACAACCTTCAATAATAACAAATTATTGAGAAGCATCTGGCAACATTGCTTTTTTAAGGAGGAAATCCTAAACAAAATGACATCGTATCATCTCTTTTTTGTAGGTATTCTTTCTCCACTCCTTTCATGTTAGTCCGCCATATTACTCAGCATATTTTATACGGGAGAAATAAAGAAATTATTTTATTTTGTGATAATGTGAGTAAAAATTTCGTTTTTTCAGACCCTATGTGTTTTATTATGGTGTAACAAATATGTGAAAACAAAAATTACATTAAAATATTGCTATACCTTGTGGAACTAGATTCAACGTAGCCCCAAAGCTTGTATCTTTGATATCGTTTAGACAAAAATGTCAAGTTTTGACACAAATGTTATATGAACTTTTTGACTTGTTTTAAGCTCTACTATCGCCCATTAAAATGATGAGCATCATACTTTTTACACCCTGTATATATATATATATATATATATATATATATATATATATATATATATATATATATATATATATATATATATATATATATATATATATATATATATATATATATCTTTTTCTTTTTCTTAAGAAAACCCAAATAATTTTTTCTACTATCCACCATCTTCTTCGCCAACTTTTTTTTTCTTTGATTAAAAAAAAAAATATATAATAAAGGTAGGTAAATCCGAATGTTATAGCTGACACAAGATTAATATCCGTCATGCTTGCTTCTCTAGAACACACAAGGGCATTTGGGGGGCCAAAACGTGTGGTTGTAAGTATCAATAACATACAAGATTATCTGGTTATAGACCTCATTAATACATGATTTTCTATTAATAAACGATTTTAGTATAGGGAACTAAATATACACAGTATGCTCATTTTGTACTAAACATAACCTTGTCATTTGAATACAAAAATTGGGACATTTATCAGGTTGATTTCCTAAAACCGAAACTCATTCCGAAAAAAATTAAGAACAATAATGACTTTTAAAATTTGATAACAAAGCAATCGTCAAAATTATATTGTATCAAACTCGGGCATTATTTGATAATTAATGATCTTTTTTATCTTTATGGCTGTCCACGAAGCTTATGGAGCCTTTAAAACCCTACTAGGTTTAACCCCGTTGGATACGGGGGCTTTCTTTAATTTTTTTTTAATTCTAATTATTACCCTTGTTCGTTATATAGCTAGTAAAGAATCCGTCGCAAAAATATAAAACATAAATCTAAAATTCTTTACCTAGAAAATATAATCTAGATGTCCATTATTAACTAATTAACCAAATATTTTTTTAATCTCGGTTTTTTATACCTCAGTTTTCAATATAATGCACAAAAAAATATATGTATATATATTACGTTCTTTCTTGGAAAAGGCACATATTGCATATTTACCAAAAAAAAAAAACACATAAAAATTTAATTTAAAACTGTTTTGTATGCAAGATGAGAAAATAATAACCAAGTATATGTAATCCGTAGTGCGCTTTTAAATTCATTTTTCCTATACAATTTTTCTTCCACTACATTGAAAAAAAATCTCCATGAACTGTCAGTCAGCGGAAAAACTTCATTTTCATTTTGCGCTGTTCATGCAGATGTAATTTGCTACATACCAACCTGAAATAATAAAAGTCCCGCATAATACCTTTAGGATGATTCGGTGAATGTTGGAAATATTCCGGGAAAAATGTCCTGAAAGAAGGTTTTTTACTGGCACATATGGATTTTGTCACCATGATTTTGTTAAACGAAATTTGTTTTCCCTTATTTTTTTGATTTAACTATTTTGTTTTTAGGTTAAAATTAAATTAATATAATTTTTATGCAACTAACAAGAGGAAATTCGAAAAAACAATATATACTTTTTTAAGTAACTTTAAATTTACAGGTAGCTTTGAAACGCTTTTTATCTGCCTTTAAACACAGTCACAATTCATCATGAGTTTACGGGACTACCAATTATAAACAACGAAAATTAGATAATTTTTTAGTGACTAAAGTCACGCGTTCCAGTACCCAGCGGTCGCAAGTGGGTCAGGTTGGTTGCTTGACCATTTTTAAAAATAATAAAATATTTCTGGTTGTTTCCCATAAATCACAAGAATCAAAAACCATTTTTATTAAAAGTTTAACCTAAGCAGTTAATTAATGGCGGCCCTTTTGGTTTTAATGCACACGCCTAATTTTTTGATTGTATTATATATATATAATATATATATATATATATATATATATATATATATATATATTATATATATATATATATATATATATATATATATATATATTTTATATATATATATATATATATATATATATATATATATATATATATATATATATATATATATATATATATATATATATATATATATATATATATATATATATATATATATATATATATATATATATATATATATATATATATATATATATATATATATATATATATATATATATATATATATATATATATATATATATATATATATATATATATATATATATATATATATATATATATATATATATATATATATATATATATATATATATATATATATATATATATATATATATATATATATATATATATATATATATATATATATATATATATATATATATATATATATATATATATATATATATATATATATATATATATATATATATATATATATATATATATATATATATATATATATATATATATATATATATATATATATATATATATATATATATATATATATATATATATATATATATATATATATATATATATATATATATATATATATATATATATATATATATATATATATATATATATATATATATATATATATATATATATATATATATATATATATATATATATATATATATATATATATATATATATATATATATATATATATATATATATATATATATATATATATATATATATATATATATATATATATATATATATATATATATATATATATATATATATATATATATATATATATATATATATATATATATATATATATATATATATATATATATATATATATATATATATAGAGATGGAAGCTATTTTTTTCTATAGCCACAAGGGCCACAAACATTCCTTTTAAATTTTTATAAAATAATAAAAATTTAAATTCAAACAGTTAAGTTTCCTTTTATCTTGACAACGTTTCCTTTATAAATTTAAACCATTTTTAAAAAATCCTTTACCGATTTAAAAATAACTAAGCAAATAAAGAACGCCGTTGCGTCGGCATGGTTTCGTAAACTCGTGTTGACATAGCATCTCCAAAGTCTCGAGATTTTGCCCGCCAGAAAACAACCGCATGAAATAAAAGGAAGAAAATGGGGTCGGATAGCAAGATCTGTGCGTCGGGAGATCGGTGACAGGCAGTACCGCTGTGTGTTTGGTGGGGTTAACCATGGCTGGAAGGTTCTTTAATTTTATTACATTAAGAACGTAAAAAAAATCTATAGCATTTTCGAGAAATTTACCAAAATGTTTCTATTGAAATAATTTGATGGAATGTCAGTTTCTATGGGAGCTAATGCTACTTTTTGTTAGCACAAGAAAATTGTCTATCGCATCTCTTCTCTGTAACCAAATAAAGTTATAAGGTTTTTTTACGAAGTCTACATTGTTAACAAAGTAAAGCGATTCAAGTATTTCTCTGTCGAATTTAATTTAACGCCCCATTGGCATATCGCAAGAATTGTAGTGTATTAAACTGTAAAATTTATTGTAAGTAAACTTCGTATATTTAGTTAATTCTAGTGTCCTAATTAGCAATAGCCATTATACAGGGCGTCTTAACCTTAAATTCGCACCAGTCTTCATTTAGCCGCTAGCAGAGTTGGTCGGTAACTACCTATGGTGCGGAGACGTATCGATTTACGTTTTCCTACTAGTTCTTTTGTGTTATTTATCTGGCAAAAAACTTATTTTAGTATGTTCTTGTTGGAATTACCCGCATTGAAATTTTCTGGAAAATGGGACCACTTCGGTCCAGGTCCCGGGGGAAAGCGAACTGAGCATGCTCAGACCTACTGACCCCATGAACTGGCAGATCGCCTGAAACCCAAAAAAAGTACTTTATTTTTGGGAAAGTGCATTTATATAAATAAATAAAAATAAATATGTTACATCAATATCTGTTAATATAAATAATACATGGTTTTCCTATGTTTGATGCTGAAGTAATTTTAGGTAAACTTAAAAAGGATTAACACACTACACTACCTGTTTTTGTCTTTTTGAAAATAAAAAAGATACCAAACAAATTAATATGTTTTTTTATTATATTATAAATAGTAAGAAGCTTTCAGAATGTCCTAACTTTTTAAACTCAAATTTTTTTTGATTTCTATTTTGTTTTTCTTTTAATTTCATCTTGACAACGGTGACTGACTGGCCACCAAAACGTAGATTAATACTCTGATTTTTTTGTTTTTTTTTTGGGGTTTTTTTTTTCTGTTTTGGGCAATCTGCCAGTTCATAGGGGTCAATAGAGCTGAGCAGGCTCAGGTCGCTATATCCCGGGGCCTGAACCAAAGTGGACCCTTTTTCTAGAAAATTTTAAGGCGAGCTATACCAACAAGAAGATATTAAAACATGAATCCGCCACAAAACTATAGAACATATTAAACCTATTGCTACATAGTTAGTTTATCTTAATACTTCTACCCGTTCCGCTTTATTTAAAATATGTATATGTCTAATAATTATATTATGTATAAATATCCTGACAATACCACCTGCATGTGATACGTATACGTCTATTCTTCATTAATTAAATACATATTAGATATCGACGTGATGGTAACGTTTAATTACTCATTAATTTCTCCATGCAGGGACGGCATCTTTGTTTATATAATTTTTACTTAATAATAAGTGTGATGCAAAAAAAGAGTACGTTTTCATGCTCTATACACCGTGTTCAAAATTAAGTCGGCACTATTGCTAACTTTTTTATTATAAGAGTTACAAATAGGTTAAATTAGCAAAGTTGTGTACATTTTTACGCTGATTACTGTTGTAACGTGTTTGAAATAAAATATCGAGGTGGTTTCACAACTTAACACATTATTTATTATCACAGTCAAATTAAATCACAGTTTACTTAATACTATCAGGACATGGCTAGGTAGACGGCCCAGGTAGGAGAGAGCGTTTCTCTTCTCCGATGCCTTGTGCATCGCTTAGAATCGCGCATGGCATTGTTGCCAAACTTAGATTAATAATTTCTTAGTTACTGCACTCTCCCCTCCTTAATCAATGCTGAAAATATTTACAAAATGATGCTATGCAGCGATAAAATTTCTACATACAATTTATGAGATATGAACTATGCAATATGCTATGCAGCAGTACCCAATTCAAACATTTAATGCATAACATATTAATTATATGGAGCTTTGTGCTCAAATGTAACTACAATTACAAGCTTTTGTAGCCAAACATTCATAACTTATTTCCTTGAAAATTAAAACTGGTTGATTTGCCTTTTAATTGAAAGTTGTCTGTGATACGTACTTTAAATAATAATACACTGTCCTACCCTACGGTTTTACCTATATACATATATATATATTTTTCATTTTTAAGATAATCGAATTAACTATTTAATTTTCGTCACAAACAAACAAAATTTACCTTTAAAATGACATTTAACATTTATCGTTACAATGACCAACTTTTTTTTTTTTTTTTTTTTTTTTTTATTTAACACATTTACATTGTTCTCCTACCCTAGCACAAAGTCTTTATATTTTGCTGGTATTTTTGACTTTCTACCTGATCTGGACTGGTATTCCTGAGGAGTCTTTTTGATTCTCGCATTGTTAGAATTATTTTTACTTATATCAGACTCCGCAGAGTCAAAGCTTCCGTCATCGGGCCCTACCCGACTTATTGATCTATCCGGGACGCTTCCCTGGGAATTCCTTAACTCTTCATGACCACCAGTACCAGATAAATTTTTAAAACTATTACTATAGGATGCTTCCTCCACAGTCGTGTTCAGAGGCAATGGAAGGATTGCGCGGGCCCTCTGTTGAAGGCTCTAACCGTGCAGTTTTCTCCGTTGGTGTGCTAGGTGGTTTTGCTGCTGTAAATTGTCGCCCTCGACGATCGAAGCCCCTCCAATGGCTGCTGAAGCCCGGGTTACCACTTCCTCATTGACTCAACATGATTGATACTTTCGATATTAACCTTAAAACCATTCAGCCAATCTCGACCAAGTAGGCCTGGACCCCCGCCGTTGACAACGTAGAACTTGACAGGCTTTGTGATGTTTTGATACTCGACATTCGCCAAGAAGCTTCCTTCTGACCCAAAGTATTTCCACCATAACCTCTAAACACTACTGTCTCGGCATCCAACCTAAAAGGGAAAAATGTCTTAAATATACATCTTTGCAAAAGTGCACTCACTGCACTGCCCGTATCAATCAGCATTTGACACCATGAATTATTTTTTTTTTGCTTTTATAAAAAATGGATTTGTTTTGTTTACATTGTAAATGGGAAAAATTTGATTGATGAGTTATTTTTATTTTCTGAATACCACAAGTCTACCTCTTCTCTTTCTGATATCTCTTCTAAAAAATGCATTTTATTTTTATTTATATAACAAACTTTTTCTAAATGCCCTGTCTTTTTGCAAATTTGACATTTGTGATTTTTATAAAAACAATTACCTTTATGTTTACTACCACACGTTCTGCATAAATTAAAATTACTACTATGTAGATTATTTCTATTGAAATTTTTGGATAATATCCCGCAATTATTGTTATAATTAAAATGTTTTTGTTTATTATTAAAATGTGAAAATTGACTTATCTGTTGTTTTTGACGTTGACTTTGATGGACATTTGACATCTTTGACATCGAAGCTCCGCCCCTTTTGTCATCTGCCGGATTCGGATTCGACCTGCTCTGTACTGCTCTGGATGGGTCACGTGGTTGGGTGACGTAGCACACATTCCGGTTGCCGCTGTTGCCATTTTCACTTCCCCCAGCGCTGATTTTCACCAAGTCTTCGACTTTTTGTGCCAAGTTGATTAGATGGTCCAATTCCGATGTTTCATCTTCCTCGCAGAGACGATCAAATATCTTTGCTGAATATATTCCGCTTACGAATTTATCTTTTAGCACAGTTTTGAGCCGATTTTCGAATTTGCAATCAATAGCTGTACTTCGGATTCTTGCATACCATTCCATAACGGATTCATAGCTTTCTTGTTGAATTTTATAAAATTTTCTTCGTTCTCGCCACAGGCTTTTCTGCATATCGTATTGTTTATTCATCATGTTACATAGTTCTTCATATGTTTTTTGTTTAGGCAAATCTGGGAAAGACAAATCTCTCAACAACTTATATACTGTTGGACTTACGGAACTTAGTAAAACAGCAATTTTGATTTTTTCTTCCTTTATGGCGTTGGCTTCAAAATGTTGTTCCAATCTTTCTTTATAAATTGTGAAATCGTCGTTTTCTGGAGTAAATTCTTGAAATTTGGTTGCCGCCATTTTGCAAAAAACACGTGTTGAAAAGCACGCCGGTAAATTATTTATGCAATTTTTCGATGTACTTCTTTTTAATCCTTTTGATCCTCGTCGCCAATGTTGTAACGTGTTTGAAATAAAATATCGAGGTGGTTTCACTTAACACATTATTTATTATCACAGTCAAAATAAATCACAGTTTACTTAATACTATCAGGACATGTGGCTAGGTAGACGGCCCAGGTAGGAGAGCGTTTTCCCTCTCCGATGCCTTGTGCATCGCTTAGAATCGCGCATGGCATTGTTGCCAAACTTAGATTAATAATTTCTTAGTTACTGCAATAACATTAAACTGTTTTTAACAAAACCTTTTTCATTTCCCGCATGAACAACGATAAATCTTTTTCCACGAGAAGGGGGTACATCCAGCGTTGTTTTTTTAGTCCCGTCCGTCCATCCTTTGCCTTTAATATCATGCGTGTCATACCACGTTTCATCTAAATATACAATTGACTTGCCTTCACTTCGATACTTCCCGATACTGTATAGGTACTTTTTTCTATGCTGAACTATTCTGGATGACTCCATAATTTTTTGCCTTCTATCCAATTTCTTGTATCGTAGATTAAGTTGTTTTAAAAGTAACTTTAAAGTTGTTAAAGATTTATATGGAAAGTCAAGTTTCTTCATTTTTACTTCTGCTAGAATTTGACTTACAGTAGGAGATATATTTTTTTTATAAAAATTGTAAACTATATTTTTTATTTCCATTTTTACGCCTGTGTACTTTTTTTAACGTTATTTTGTTTCTTTTTCTGGATATTTCAGTTACACCTTTGGTAACAATATTATAGGCTGTGCGAAAACCAATACCTGCCCATTCACTGACTTTCCTAATTAGTTTAAGTTTGCCTTCGTCCATTTCTTTTTTTAGATTAAAATAGATATTTAATATTATTTGTTGAGCATCGCGCGATAGATGTTTTCCAGACAAATCGGTTATGTTTGTGTCAGTTTTCTCCGGTTTTTTTGAGTCTTTATTAATTTCGTATGGTCACCATAGTTCTTGATTGTCTATAAATGGTCGCCAAGGTTTAAAATCATAATTATTCACTTCAAATGGTCTCCAAATAGCAGTCATACTGACGACAGCAACAACACTAAAATTAAATATATATATATATATATATATATATATATATATATATATATATATATATATATATATATATATATATATATATATATATATAATTATATAATATATATATATATATATATATATATATATATATATATATATATATATATATATATATTTAAACTACTAACACTAAACTAAAAAAAACTCCCCATACACACAAAAAATAACAAGAATGTAACAAAAAGCACAAGAACAATTAACAAATTATAAATTATACTAGGCTATCAACGTAAAACTAACTGATTTAATTGATGAATTTCCCTCAACAGCCAAATAACAACTAAAATGTAAAATATAACACTAATAATCACATAAAGGCCCTGCATTTTTAATTTGGCAACATCCGAAATTATTTTAATATTGATATTGTCGTTTTCCATTTAGTCAGGGAGCAAGTAGTATTAAAGTTATTATTACGAAAAAAAAATTATAGTTAAGTATACTTATGCAGGTCTCAATAGACCGAAAGTCTGATAGTTTACCAGTGGTCCGTTTAAAAGTGATACTCATCCAAAGTTAAAAAAACGCCCGAAAATTTGAAACTAAATAAGGTTTTTTTTCTTGCTTTATACGATTGCACTAAGTTTTTTTCTTTTCTTAAAATCTTTGCGAAGATATACTGTCACATAAAGCTATATTGCCCGACCATTAAGTTAGAAATATAGTATTATACTTCCCCTGTCTTTATTAGCGCATGTTGTGTCGAAAAAGTTTGTTCTGGGAGGATTTATATCTTATGATTAAAGATAACAAGAATGCTTAAATTTAAAAGTTATTATTATGTGCAGAAATATACATACACGGTGCGTCAAAAAGCGGGGCGATAAATAATTTCATTTTTTACAATATGCACTACTATTATCACTTTTGGACAAATTGTATGTGTATAGTTTCTAAATTATTACCATTTCTTAGGGTTTGATAAGACATAACGTCAAAGAGTTGTATCTTCCATATTTTTTGTTGTTAGTACCCTACCTAAAATTGGCAACAAGGTTACTCTTGCATGGGTGCCGATACACAAAGGAATTCAAGCTAATGAAAACGCAGATTCCTTAGCTAGGTGCCAAATGGTCTTTGATACCGACGAGCCTCATATAACTCTTAAATTCTCTCTCTCTCTCCTTAGCTAGGCGAGAATCTTATAAATTTTTATGTTAATGTTTATGCATCCTGAACATATATGTGTAATACCAAAAACTTCGGTTCGTGGTTATATGACTACATGGCTTAAAAAAAACATTAGTCCTATTGGAACCACATTTCGAGGAAAAATCATAGCAAATCAATCTTAAAATCGCTGTCAAAAGCATTGAGTATTCAAGTACTAAAACTAAAAAGAAACCAGATTAGGATAGTGACAGAACTAATAAGTAGACCCTGTACCCTAATGCAATATCTGCGCACCATAGGCATCTAAAGAAAATAACCCATTTGCAAAATATGTGATGGATTAAGAAGACCGTCTTTTACAACATTTTTGAGTGTCCTGCACTTACATAAGTAAGTCAAAACCTTCTGGTGGAAACCAACCTCCATAAAGCTGACGAACCAAAAAGACTAGTAAAAGGGATGTTACACCGTCTAAGGAAGGTGTCTAACCTTTCTAACTAAAATGAAAACAAAAATGGATATAAGAAGCTTATTAGCTACAGTATCGAGGCTATCACTAACCTCTATATTCTGTATTAAGCTAATAAATCAATCAATTCATATTCGTAGCCGAATGCAATTTTAATAAGGCAGTTTTACACGTGGTAATATCTGAGTCAAAAAAAAATATATAGGATTTAGAAAATACCAATGAATAAATGACACATATACAGAAAATAATAAATATTATTTAGAAAAAAATAGCCCATATTAAACCAGCTTTTTTAACTTTATTGTTTAATAATATAATTTTTAATCCTGGGAGTAGAGACAAAATTATCCCGTTCGTCTTTCATGTCTACGTCCTTAAATCATCGGTATAATCTAAGTCTTAGAAAAAGGGTGTTATAATATAAAAAATGAAGTTTTAACGCCCCGCTTTTTGTAACGTATCCTATAAATTAGAAGATATTTCTGGAATTACCCATTCAGTATTTCTTAAATGGATACAAGCAATTTTCTTTAATTATATCAGTTTAAATACATATAATTTTAAGCCATAAAATGTCTTCTGAAATTACATTCATCTGCATGTCACTGGCTCTTGTACTATTATATTTTTCACAGACACTTGTGGGAAGCGGCACATTATAAAAAGCAAAGACGAGTGTACGTGTCTGTAAAAATTATTCATATAAAAAGCTAAGGCCGCCGACAATAAAAATTAAATCTTTTTGCTACTTTTTATGTTTTTTTTTCTTTTCAAAGGGCACCGAATTTTCATTTTAAAAATGATTTAACTATACTTAATACCGCTGCATTCGCCACAACGCGCTGTTTCGAACTGAGGTCTCATTGCACATCGCCGCTTATATAAAGCCGAAACGAGGCTACGAGAACGTTCCAGAGTGCCATCTACTAGCGAAGTAAGGAGTAGAGCCTTCGCGAATATCATGGAAAAGTATTGCGATGTAGACACAAACAAAGATGTCGCGGTGTACAATGTGCAGTCGACTTTTTATTATTTATTTTTATTGTAAATGCTAGTCTGGCAGAAGTACTACTAGTTTACTAGTGGAACAGATCGCAATTATTAAAATATTTGTTGAATTTTTTAAATGTATTTAGTTTAAACTTAAACAGTAAAATAAAATTTGAGAAACCATCAGTTGTAAATTAGGCACGCTATTTTTGTCGCTATTTTGGTTTGGGTGATGAGTAGGGGGTCGTGAACAATTTTTTTAACAAAAAGGGGTCGCGTTTTAGATAAGTTTGGGAAACACTGGCCTAAACAATGCTACAGATATCCTTTGACGGTGCTGTAACATGGCGAGTATTGCCGCCATTAAATAGGCATACTCCTGGAGGCAGAAAAGATGCATTGAATTATATTCCTGATCGTAAGAGATCGACTAACAGCTAAGTTTTAAAAAGAAGTTTCGTATGATATATACACATTTCGTGGCAGCACTAAGAGGAGTCCTTGGTAAAGATTAGCCTAAACTAGGGTGACCGAATTTCAACCACAAGAAACCGGGACACTAATAAAGCAGGTAAAAAAATGCGCCGCAGTCCAAAAACAATCCGACGCACACATCATTTTTTTATATTGTAGAGTGCCGTTCGCTGCCTGGCCTGGGGTGACTTGTACCCCCCCCTCAAAAAAAAATACGTAGTTAAGCCAATGTGTAAGTCAAAAATAATAAGAGTAAAATGTTACTATGAGTGCATTAAATGGAACATTGTTGATTTTTAATTTTAGAATAGTAATACAATGTTATTTTTAATAGGATAAGGTTATTGATCGAATTATTTAAACTCAATTTTAGGTGAATAAGTGCTTCACTTTATTCACCAGAGCTAAGCTACCTTGGACAAAATATTGGAAAATATGCAAGAGCGTGATTTTTTTCCAACGCGTTAACCATTTTACTAAACAGTGCATTTTTACTTTAACAAATAAATGTACTATGTAATGCAAGTCAATATAGTAGGACTTTGCATCTCGAATCCAATAAACATTAAAACAAAACTATAAACAGTATTTTATTTAAACTAAAATGAACAACCTTAAAATTTAAACATTTTGCCAAACCAGCAAACATACCTAAAGTTATAAATCACAAAAAAAACTAAAAATATAAAACTTATGGTCACACTTTACTCTTTACTCATTTTGTATGCTTGCCCGACTTTATTCAAAATGTCTGTTTTATTTTTAATAAATTCATAGAATTCTGAACAGCTAAAACTAAAATTTGTTACACATTGTAGAATTGCCTCCACCGAGTCAGTTTCAAGCGATTTCTTTCATCTGTCCACTGAATATTTAGTAATGAAAAAATTCGCTCAACGTTTGCATTGTGTGCGGGAATGGCGAAAACATATTGACAGATACGTAACAGTTCTGAAATTGTTTCAGGAAATTTCTGGTATTTAAAATATTGAACCCATTTCGCTGCGCACCCTTCTTCATCACTGCAAATTTCATGGCCGTTTTCAGTTGCACAATTTTGCAAAAATTTTAGACCAGTGTACTGAACAAAAAGAAGATCCTCATTAAGTTGAATACCTAAATTCATTAAATATTCAGCGGACTTTTTGATTGCATCATAGCTAGGGTTTCCGTTAAAAGCATCCAAGAAAAAATTTTGAAGTGTTTGATTGGTTCAATCCACTTGCTCAAATATTCATAAGATACTTTATAAAACCTTTGCACCTCTTCCATAAATGTTTTTCGCATATCTTCACTTACTTCATCTTTCTGTAACTGCGATCTTACACTTATCGGCAAAAAATTACTTTGTATCTTCTCGTCTACTATATTTAAAGTTTCTTCCAATATTTTTAAAACTTCAATGATACTTTTTTTTCTTCCTTCAATTTTAAGTATCTGTCTTTGGAACGCACTTAGCTGGCTATGAACCAAAAATAAGTAAGCTTCACTTAAAGGGTTGTTAAAAAAATTAACTAAAATTTTTGGCGGATTATCTTCTGATTTAAAAAAACTTTTAAGACCTTCAAATAATTTTAGTATTCTGTCTAATGCTGGATACAAGGACAACCAGCGCGTTTTTGAATGCTTTAATAAAGTATGATATTCAACCTCTACGAATTGGCAAAAATCCTTAAGTCTTTCGGTTCTTACTGTATAAATTGAGAAATAATTAAATATTTTTACCACTATTGCTTCGATATCACAATTTAAAATATCTGCAGCTGCTGACATGCAGTTATGTAATATGTGAGCTGGGCATCCCACACCTTGAATATGTTCAGAAATTTCATCTTTTAATTTTGAATATACGTTGTTTCTTCCAAGCCTTTTTAAACCGCCGAAATTAGTGTTTGCGTTGTCACCGCAAAAAGCAATGCAATTCTGCACATTTAATTTTAATTTATCCATGCTCTCAAGGCAATAATTGGCGATAGAATCCGAAGTTTCATTTTTAAGGGAATCCAGTCTTAATAACTTTGATTCTATACCAGATTCTGCTGAAAAATATTGCACAACAAAGGGAAATATTTTTATTGCCTTACAGTGGCGGCTCGTGGTACCTAAAACAGGTGAGGCCCAAAAAAAGAATAAATTTCCACGTCACCTTGGTGCTTCAACACCTGAGGTATTATTCACTGACGCGTTGAAGTTTTTTTTTATGGACTTCATCGCCAATAGCCCTACTAAAACCATAATAAAATAATAAAAATAACTTAAAAACTCTACAAATTTGTACCTTATTCAAGTACAAAAAAATAATAACAAAAATAAAACATGTCTAACGACAACAAAAAAATGTTACTTGTTTAAGTAGTACTAAATGCTAAAAAACACAAAATAGATCTCTTATTGTTAAAAAAAAACAAAAATAATTCTCTTATTGTTAAAAAAACAAAAAATAATTCTCTTATTGTTAAAAAAAAATAAAAAATAATTATGTAAGGATATTGATAGGGACAAATAAACACTTATTTGTGTTTATTCACCTTCAGTACCCATAGAGAGAGAGAGGGAGAGAGAGAGAAAAAAAGAAGAGAGAATAAAAATGATCATCATCACAAAATAAGTTCCTTATACGCGTAATTAAGAAAATAATTAAAAATTAAATTTAGGCAAAATAATGAATAATTAAGAGTTTTTTACTTTTGGTAAATTAAGTCTATTCGACGGTTTTTCAAATTTGCAAATTTATCTATAATATCCTCATAAAACTGGGTATCCTCACTAACACTTTGTAAAATTCCTTTTTCAATAGCCATCATTGACAAACCCGTTAAACGCTCTTGTGTCATGGTATTTCTTAAATAGGTTTTAATGCGCTTAAGACACGAAAAATCTCTTTCTACCGTTACACTTGTTGCGGGGATAGTTAATACTAGGCAAAAGAGTTTATAAGTTTCCGAAAAGATCATTTTAAATTCCTTGTATAATATTTCTATTATTTGTTGAACATCGAGATTACAAAATTGTTTGTCCCTGTATAAAACATTAAGTTCGTTTTTTAGTCGGTCTAATTCAAAAACATTTGGATACATTTTTAATAAACATTCAAATGATTTTTCGGGAAAATTCTTAGAATATTCGGTAAATTTTGAAGAATCTACTAATGAAAGAAAATTTAAATCGTGGAGATTATTAAAACGAGTACTTAACTGAAGGGATATACAATCTATAATTTCGTAGTACAATATTTTATAGCCCGAAAAGATTTCTAATTCATGACCACTTTTTCCCTTTTACTTGGTAATTCAGTTCTGTTTTTGCCCAATTAAAAAACCCTTTAAACTTTTCTTCATTTCTTAATTCGGAAATTCGTTGAGCAGCGATTTTGATTTGGTTAGAGCAGTAGTTTATATCTAGAGTTTTATTTTGCAGAATTTGAAAAAGTAAATCAGTGCACGCGAAAATTTCGTAATAGATCTTGGTCAAAATAGCGAAGTCGAAGTCTTGAAAATGTTTTAGAAATCCTTTTGCCGAATTTACTGATTCTGAACCTGAAGTTTTGTCATCAATTATAGTTTGGAACACTAATTTTAAGTTATCCCATTCAGTGGCAACTAAATTTAAAATTTTGGAACGGGTATACCAGCGAGTTTCGACCGATCTTGGTATCCTTTTTCCGACTATTTGATCGAGAACAAAGGCGCGCTTCGCTGAATTATGAAAATAGATTGGTATACCTAACAAAGTACAAAAAAAAAATTCGACTTTTATCGATTTGTTTAGTGCCTTGCTGCAGCACAAGGTTTAATCTATGTGCGCAGCAATGGGTAAACAAAGCCAAGGGGCTGAAGATTTTATCTTTGCTTGAAGCCCATTTAGCTCGCCAGACATAACACTGGCCCCGTCATAACACTGAGCCACTAATCTTTCCCTAAAATTATATGGCTCCAGAACGCTCTCTAACAAATTATAAAGAGCATCTGCTGTTCGATTTTCGCTGACATCAAAAAACCCAAAATCTCTCATACAGACACCCTTTTATGACGTATCGAATAGTTATCGCACATTGGGAACGCTCTGTTATATCTGTTGTATCATCTGCCATTACACCGAAAAAAGACATTCCTTATCATTTACTTCATTTTTAATAAAATCTGTCAAATATTCATGAATACAAGAAATTAGTTCGTTTTGTATGGTTTTAGACTGCCCTGTAAAAATGTTGCTAAATTTTTCACAATGTTCAGTAAGGTCTTGATTACGTTTAATTAAGCATTTAAAAATTTCTTTAAAATTTCCTCGATTTATTGACTCTAAACTTTCATTATGTCCCCGAAAAGGTAGTTCTTGTTTTCCCAACGTAAGTGTAACATCAATTAAATAACTAATTAATAATCGATTTTTGCGAACATTTTCGTTGTATAAAATTTTGTTTAAACTAGCGTTTTCCTTTAATGCATCCTGAATGGTGGCCCTATTTTGCTCTAACCGCACCAAAGCCATGAAGTTTTTTATGTGCTCTTTAGAAGCCTCGTGCATTTTGGTACTACGAAAAAATTTTTCAAGTCCCTAAAACCATCTTTTGAGCACCATGAATTTTTCGCCTTACCCAATAAAATACACGGCCAGCAATACAGACTCTGTTTATACGAACTCCCGCAAAGCCATTTATAACTATCATACCAAGAAGTTTGAAACGTTCGCGAAGTCTCCCGACCCACCCTCTTTTCGCTAATAACCGCCATTAATTTTGGTGTTGGCCGACTCTCTAATATTTGCCGTTTTTCCACTTCAGGTCGTCGCGAGAAAGGGGTTTCAAGCAAAGATAAAACAATATCGTGAGAGGGATTCATTATTACGATAAGTATTTTTAAATTAAAACCGGTACAAGATAAAACAAAGTAACAAAGCAAATATTTTTAAACCAAACCAACCAAAAAAAAATTATGCTGTGGCTATTATTAAAATACAAAACAAATAGGTACTGCTTACCAGGTTTTAAGGGCTTATGCCTTACCTCGAAAGTCTAAAATCGCCAAACACAAACACCTGTTTTAAACCAGAAAGATTAAATACTACCCCGCTCTCTCTAATAGGCACGTGTCTATAGTCTAAATTATTATTTAATATAACGGTCGCAGTTGCAATTCCTATGCCGTGATCTAATTATAGAAACAAATAAATCACCTCACACCTGATTCTTCAAGAAGAAAAGAGAGGAGATGAACGAGATAGACAATATAATGTTGCCAAATTTCAAATACGCACCTTCTAAAGCGACCATTTGGCAATATGCAGCCGATACAAGCCCAAAATTGTGGGCCTCAACGGATGCAAAAATTCGCGTATTTAAATCCTCGTCTTGTGCAGTTTGCGTGGTGGGGTAGCATAGCGTTGCATCGGCGATTTGTGACGCATATGAAGCCCAAATTTCGGAGATTACTATTTCGTTACTATGCGATAGGAGGGTCTATTTGAGCGATTGGAAGGTGCGCGCGCTAAATTTAAAAGATATTATTTTAAATTATAATGTTGTTTTAATGTTTTGATACTTTTAATAATTAGAAATTAGTTAAAAAGCGTTTTATATTTAAATAAATTTTACATTATATGTACTGCTGATTGTACCTGTAACAGTGTAATTTTACATGTGAGGCCCGGCCTCAGTTGCTTCATATGGCGAGCCGCCACTGTTGCCTTATGGTTACTAGCGTCTGTCGATATTCCATAGAATTGGGCTTTTCTAATTTCTTCTAACTGAATTTCAACACTATATGGAGCTAAGATGTTCTTAATAAGAGCCGTGGTTTTTGTTCTGGCACTGGAAAATTTTTGAGCAATTGTAGAGTCGGAAAACAAAACAGAATATAATTTGTTGTTACAGTCAGCCGATCTAAATGAATGGTGATGTTTTACAGTGTGATATGCGGCCGTTAATTCTGCTGTTGCAACTTTGTAAGTTTCTGAAGTGTTCTGTTTTAAAACGAATGATGTAATATTTTTAGATGTACTCGCTGACCCTATTTTTTGTTTATGTTTTTGGGAGTTTACATGATCCATTATGTCCGAACTACCACCATGTCCAATTTTCAAAAAACAGTGGCATATTTTGCATTCGGCCTCATCGTCATGTCTTCCTTTTTTAATGAATGACCACTCTACTGTGTAGGTGTCCTTGAAAACACATCTTCGTTTTGGCATATTTTATTTCTATTTATATCAAAAAATACTTGTAACAAGACGAGATTATTTAACTTCCTCGACTTCCTTATATAGAAGATTCAATGTTTTATGTATATTTTTAGTCGTATTCAGTGCCGGCAGGTGGAATTTGAAATATTGTTTTCTCTGAACTGAGAGATGGGGCCCACACCAAATTTGTAAAAGCATTTTCAATTTAAAGTTTACGAAAAAAGTTACCTATTTTTTTAGTGAACCCCTAGAAAAAATTGAGTTTCCTCGACATTTTTTGGCTTTTATTATCTTTTTTGGTGTGTATTTTCAACAATTTTATCGGCAAATTTAATTTTCTTTAAATATCTCCGTTATTCTAGAAACCATAGCTATTTTTTTCTGTTGAGATTTAGAAAACAAGCAATCCTAATTATTTATTACTTGAGTTTCTAAATGTCGAAAAAAATTTAAGTAAATTTTAAATTTATCGAAAAACTTAATAAAAACATATCACAACAGCCAAAAAAGATCCGAGGAGAGATGATATTTTCAAGGGGTTCACCAAAAAAATTGACTTCTTTTCACGAACTTGAAATTGAAAAATTCTTCCACCAAAATTTTCCTCTTTTGGACAACATCATCTGATATAAATTTTGAGTGGGTCTCATTTCTCAGTTCTGAAAAAAAATATATTTCAAAATCCACCAACCTCACTGCTCGCGTGTTTCGATGTTAACATTAAATAATAGATAGGTTTAAAACTTAAACCTCTGCTATAGAGCGTTCTATATATATTGAAATAATTTTCATTATGCTGTGTTAGTTCTTTTTTAAAGGTAAAAAGGACAAATAAATAATTATTTTTAAAAACCAATTAAAAAGAAAATTAGGGCAGGGCTAGCCTATCATTTAATTTTTTTCTGTGAAAATATAATAATAATATTAAGCTCTTTTAACTTGGCCCTGCTTTTAGAACAAGAAGAAAAATTAAAATACGACTAAAAATACTCACTATAACATTCTCTATTTCTCAAAATCAAAAATCAAAACAAGTGTTTAAGACACCTACAACTATGTATATTTTAACATATTATATGTTTATGTTACTGTTACATGATTATGTTCTAGATATCTTAAACATTAGTGGTTGCTACATGCAGTAGCACATTATGGCTCCTGTTAATGAGCGCGTAAAAACGCTCGCGTATTTTAATTCCAGCATTACGATTGGTCAGTTCAAATTTAAACTCCTCTTCCCGGCCAATTATAAACAATTATAATGCCGGATTTTCGTAAGCGAGCATTTTTACGCGCTCATTAACAGGCGCCTTTAGTCGTTGCTTTTAAAAACACTGAAAGTTTAGAGTCCCGCGATTTTGCATGTAAATAAAATATACATACCTCTTCGTTAGATAGAGTGTTAACTTGAGAAACACGAAAGTACGACACCAATACTAAACTAATACACCAATAAAAATAAACCAAAATTACAATAATTTAACGTTTAAGGGCGCTACAAAGAGTGCAGTTGCAATTTACGTATAAAGGGAACCAGGGAATTACAGACGTTAAGTTAATCAATAATCAATGCTAGTAAATAGTGGAGAGTAGACGCCGCGGCGGCGCGGCGCCGCCGCTGGCACCATCTAAATAAAGTAAAATGAACTACCGCATAATCGGAACAGAAACAAACAAGTTTCCAGCGTTTTCGCGTTTGGTATTTGCAGCGTTGTCGCGTATAGTATAAAAGCTTGAATTTAAAAAGTCGGGTTTGTGTGTAACTAAAAAATGTTATTTATTAATTTATATTTATTGCATTTACATAATTAAGCGAAATGATTTTACAAAAACCGGGACAATTAGGGTCCCGAAAAGATTTTTCGGGACACCGGGACAAACTCTTTAAAACCGGGACAATCCCGGAAAACCGGGACGTTCGGTCACCCTAGCCTAAACAATGCTACAGATATCCTTTGACGGTGCTGTAACATGGCGAGTATTGCCGCCATTAAATAGGCATACCCCTGGAGGCAGAAAAGATGCATTGAATTATATTCCTGGTCGTAAGAGATCGACTAACAGCTAAGTTTTAAAAATAAGTTTCGTATGATATATACACATTTCGTGGCAGCACTAACAGGATGTAGTGGTTAACCCTTGGGAAAGGTTAGCTTAAAAAATGCTACATGTATCCTTTGACGGTGCTGTAACATGGCGAGTATTGCCGCCATTAAATAAGCATACATCTATACAGGGTCTTCATTAATGTCTGTAAACCACGTGACCAAAAATGTTGCGGGTTGCCTATTCAGAGGTTGCACAAAATTTAATAAAATATCCCTAGAAATACTCATTGGCGCCGTGCATTTTAAAACCGATTTTTAAATGTCAAAAATATTTTGTTTTTTAAGGTTAGAAAATTTACCATTTATCATTTTTTAATAATTGTAATTTGAACCAAGTTATTACAGCTTTTTTGGATAATTTTTGTATGCATTTAGTTTAAGTCTCTTGTTTGTCAATAATTTAGTTTGCTAGATTTGGGTAGAAAAAATGTTAGTCAAGGAAACGAAGTCATGCACGAGGTATTTTTTGTGGAGTAAAATGGATTTGAATGCGGTTTTTTATTTGATTCGTATCGACGTCTACAAACTTTGTAAACAAATTGAATTATTGGAATAGAAAAACTTTATTTCTGCATTAAAAAAATGCATTTTAAGGTTTGCAGTTAGGTATAAAAAATGTATAACTGGGTAAATAATGATGGAAATGAGAATTTGATACTCGGGGTTTTTAAGGTGGCTGACATGCCAAATATGACATTGGCAAGGGTCTACGGAGTACCTGGTGCGCGCTGAGGATAGTGTAAACGTTAACTGGAATTTTACCACAGTTTGACTGACATTAGCAGGATTTGTTGTAAAACTTTAGAAGATGACGTTTACACCATCCTTAGCGCGCACCAGGTACTCCGCAGGCCCTTGCCAATGTCATATTCGTGTTCAGCGACCTCGAAAACCCCTGAGTAACAAATTCGAGCCCATTTTCATCATTATTTACCTAGTTATAATTTTTTATAATTGCTAATTTTAAAATGCATTTTTATAAGGCACAAATGCAGTTATTCATTTCCCATTAGTTAAATTTGTTCGCAAAGTTTCTATATGTTCATACGAATTGAATGCAAGGAACCGCATTCAAATCCATGTTACTGTACAAAAATATCTCTTAAGGCCATTTTCTGTGACTATTCAAGTCATGTTAACTTGTAGTTTACACAATTTATTTATATTATTTAAATAAAACTACTTGACTTAAAATGGTGGGCATTACTTAGATTTATTTGTACTTTATTAATAAATTAAATGTCAATTATTACATAATAAAAGAAATTAGGATAATTATTACATGCTAAAAGAAATTAAGATGCAACAATCTACAAAAAATTCCAATTATTTAAATATTATACTAAAATAAAAAGAAAGTATAGTTACATCACAATAAAATACAAGTAGTCATGCACAAACATTAAAATGTAATAAAACTTAAACAATAATTTTACAAATAGCTTTGCAGCCATGAGAGTCTTAGAGTATCTTTCTTTAAAATTTTTAAGTCAGTAATCAAAAATGAAGTTGGTGCCCAGGTATTCTTTAACGAAAAAAAAAACTAAAATTTATTGGGCAAGTATCATAATAACAAAGATAACAATAATTTAATAAGCGAATAACAATTAACACTATAGCAAGTGTTCAAAATGTCTTCCTTCATTTTCTAGACATATGTTGACTCTTCTTTTTAAATTATCAAACACATTGTGAATCTGGTCAACTGTAATGTGTCCTATCTCGGCTCGAATTGCTTCCTCCAGTTCATCAACATCGTGAGGTCTGTTTCTGAAGACCTTATTTTTAAATATCCAAATAAAAAGAAATCTAATGGCGTTAGATCTGGAGAACGAGGTGGCCATACATCTTTGCTAATTATTCTATCTTCATAAAATTCGGCTATGTATTGCAAAGTTGCCCGAGCTGTGTGTGCAGGAGCCCCATCTTGTTGAAAGTAGCCCCTCTGAAGTTCCTCATCATCAAGTTGCTCAAAAAATTCATGCAGAATATTATGGTACCTTTCAGCATTTACTGTATCGTAAAAAATATTGGACCTATAATCCTTCTTCTCGAAATTGCTACCCAGACCCCTATTTTAATTGGGTGTAAACTTGTTTCGATAAAGGTATGTGGATTCTCCGTGGCCCAAGTTCGGTAGTTCTGACTATTTACATAACCGGACAAATGAAACCATGCTTCATCAGAGAAGAAAGTACGGTCCAAAACATCATCATTGTTAAGAATTTCATTAAACCATTGACAAAACTGCACCCTCTTTGCATAATCTGGTGGAAGGAGTTCTTGCAATACTGTGACCTTATATGGATGCATTTCTAATTTTTTGGTAAGTGCTTTATGGCAAGTACCAACAGACATTCCTAAAAAAATGTATGGCATTGTAAACATAAATTTCAATTTTTATTTAAAATAGTATCCTTACCGGTCTGAGTAGACAGCTTCTCTACCGATTTGTTAGGACTGTGCTCCATTCGGACACGCATATCTTCAAGGACAGGTTCTGTAAGCACGCTAGGCCTTCCAGTGGACTTTCCCTTACAAATGCAATGCTTGTTTTCAAAACGATTGATTAGCATACGTCTGTGATGAACAAATGTTTCATACTCAACAAGATTGTCAGGGAACCTTTCGCTAAACTGGTCCATGCAACTTTGGAGAGAATATGACCAAGATCCATCCTCATTACGAGTTGCACTTCTAAAATGTGCCATTATTATAAAGGCATCTTGTTCCGCAGTCCACATTTTAAACGTTTTCTAAAAGTAAAAAAAAACAGTTTTATTTACGTAACCTCAATAACAAAAACACATGTAACTTACCTTTAAAACTCGAAATATGCAAAGTAGCTCTGAAAAGAACTGTTTTAAGCTTGTAAGGTTCGTTTTTGAAAATAATTTGATCAAAAAATCTAAAACTTTTCCAAATAAACTATCCAAAAACCAAATACGCCAACAATGACCGGTCTGTCAGTAATATCAGTCAAATCAGCTGTCAAACAGAGCTGTGTTGCCAACACTAATTTTTTCCTCATAAAAGGTGTGTTCTTTTGACCATTAACCTGCACTGATTATGATTTTTTAGAATTTTAACATTTTAGGAGGTTATTATAATCTGTAATTTTGACAAAAAGATTTTTTGCTTTGTTCGGAGATTAGAAACTGGTAAATGGTCACAGAAAAAAATAAACGTAGGCAAAAAATTTCTGAACTTTTTTTTCAACTTGGCAACCTTGTAAATAGGAAAGAAACCAAGCAGTGGAGCCACTTTTACAAACCAAAATCGCGTGGTCACGTGGTGTACAAACATTAATGAAGGCACTGTACTGCCGTCCTAAGTCAGAACCCAGTATCTACAAAATAATTGTTTTTGAATAAAATCGAAAATATATGTTTATATGATATAACTTTTGAACAAATTGCGGTGTAAACAAAATTTTTGGACATATAAAGGAAAATGACCTCTTTGGTATATATCAATAATAAAAACATGTATTTTCCCAAAAAAACGAGTTTTAAAACACATACCAGGTTATTTTTTTTCAGAATTCTAACACATTCCGAAGACAAAACCCCGTATCTGTACGTAGTTAAGTATATACGTGGTTTTTGTTAAGAATAGAGCCTTTTATAAGGTTTCTATTACTAATATTCTCAGTAACTACCACATAATGATATGTTATTTATAAGTAAAATTTGTTCCAATCCATATTGTTGGAGTCCAATGGAGTCTAGCAAAATAGGCTTGATTTTTTTAAAGCTTTATTACATACTAAATATCAATTTGAATTATAACGCTAATGCACCAGTGCAAGCAATCCTTAGAAATAAAACTAATAAAAACTGACACTAAACCAGTAAACTAAATTAAACTAGGAAACAGTTTTATAAAAGTGGTAAAACCAAATTATCAATAAAATAAACATGAAAATATTATAATAATAATAAGTTTATGGATAACAAGGTAGATTTTTCCAAAAGTTAATTCGCTCTTTCGGGATGACACTACCTAAATTTTTTAAAATATTATCCTTTTTCTCCTTTGTCACTCCTTTGGGATCTTTTGGGGAGCTGGTTGACTTAGACCCGCCTTTATTTTACTGTTCTGTAAGAAATCCAGCTCTTGAAGATTGTTATTTTTCGACGATATATACTGGAGCTTATATTCGCCTTTTGTAGCAATAACTTGTATCATGTCGCTTAGGTAAGGACGTGGATTGGTTTTCTTAAGCTTTTGCTGCGATGCAAAATCTTGCCATAAATAAAAATCTGATGGATTCATAGGTTTAACAGTTACACGTCCAGAATTTGACATTTGAACTGCTTTTACAAAGTCCTGGAAATCGTACGTCTTTTCTGGTGTTTTAGTGACAGTTCCACCTGATGGTGGAAACTGTCAGCTGACTAAAGGTGTACCCGCTCTCAAAATAGTTTAATACAATTTTTTCTGCCAATATCTGTCCAGAATTAACTATAAAAACAAGAAATGTAAAAAAAGCCCAGTTCTTATTTTGGGCGGCACAGTTGTCAAGCCAAATAACGAATGTTTTGTAATCTCTATTATGTAGAAAAAATGAATAAAAACAACTTATTATGTTTTCTCTTGACCGCCCAGAAATAGCATCATGCCAGAGAACAGCATATGGTTGTGATTTTTGAAATTTACCAAGCGGAACAAAACTTTCATTATATGCTATTAATCGCTGCGTAAATATAGCCTTTTTGAACATTTCGATTCTTGGTAACATTATGATTTTTGCAAATCAACTGAGACTTTAAGAATGTCTTTTGTTTGCGGCGTTTCACAATCTTGTTGATATAATTTTCTTGATTGTTTGGCCCGAAAAATGTGCGTGTTCCATGTTTTACAATCTTCGCAGTCTGGATCAAGTGTTTCAAGTTTGTGTTGGGGATTATGCAGCTTAAATTCTTCACACGATTCACATTCTTCGTGGCCAAGCTTGACAAATGAAATTTTTTCAATTTTATTGTTTTTCTGTAGACTTCATAGGAACATGCATTTTGAGGATATTTTTCCAAATAATCTTTATGCATAAAAGTAGCATTAACATCAGCTGGAAGATATCGCCGATTCGGAGCATGCTCGCGCCGATAATGCGAAATAGTTGGATGGAACCTTTCGATGTGCTCTTCAATAAATGTGGTGTCAATTTTTTCTCCGATGATCTGCGTCCGCGTCCATCAGGTTCTGTTTGGGACAGGTCAGTTAATGATGACTGTTTTTCTCTTTTCAAGAAGCTTTGAATCGCCCAATTTATTTCTTTTGTAGCCCAAAGGTCGTTAGAAAAAAATTTTACAGACTTTAATTTTTTCCCTTGCTGTCTTTAAAAAAGTATTTAATGGAATGTTGTTTTACAGGATTTTGTTCGCCAGTCCTCCTTTTCACATTGGAGCGCGAAATTGAGTTTAAAATAAATGTTTTTTTCAATCCAGCTTAAATTCCAGTAGTTATTATTAATCTCTTTGCGCCTTTCTTCATTTATGGAATTGAAACATTTTTTACATTTGTTTCTATCACAGCAATCTGAGACTCTATGTTTGTTTTTAACGTTTTCTTTGTAAACTTTTACTCGGTCTGATTTAGTTGCCGGAACTTTTTCTTTTCCTAATCGTACCCTTCTTTGTGTACTCTTCTTGACAATCTGGAAATAAAAACGGAATACCGACTTAAATAAAATTTCGTACCAGTAAAGTGTACGAAATATTATTTTTCTTTTAGTAAATCCCTAGTTATCTCTGTTATTTAGTAGCGAGAAAAAAGTTGCAATTAAGAAAATTGCAAGTAAGAAAGTTGCATAATTTTAAAATTCAGTTATTTTAAGGTCTTTTCAAGTCTTCAAGTACCCTTAAAAATAATAGAACAGAACTACGTGAACACCCAGTATAATTAAATTATGAACACTCACCTTCGTTTTGTTCTTTTATCTCAGCGTTTTCTCTGTCACTCTTGGAAACTTCTGGTTCTTCACCTAATACATTTTGGTTTTGATGTTGGTCTTGATTGTTGAAATGATTAACTGGAGCGATTATAATTTCAGGATCAATAAACTCGTGATCAGTAATCTCAACGTCTCTATCAAAATCTGTTGTCCCTGTGTCGTTATTATAATTATTATTGTCAACTGGTACTTCTAATGGCTCGATACGAAAATCTTCTGTAGGCAATCGCAAAAACCCCTGAGATTCTTCATTAACTATTATAACTGGACAAGCATTATCCAGGTTTGTTAATCGATAAGGGCTATGTTCACGTAAAATATTCGTATTGACTGGTGAATGATCGCTGAGGCCTTTGGCCAGAGTTACCATAAGCTTAGATCTCTTGGACATTTTAATTACTAAAAATAAACAAATTAAGTGAAAATGTTAATATTTCGACCTACTGCTGACTTACCAGTGTATTCACTAAAAGAAACGAGAGGAGTAAAAAAAACTCAAAACAATCTGTCTTTCACGGGCACCACGCTTGAACTAATAAATCTTTCGAGTCCCACGAATTTCGTTTATTTGCAGGCTAAAACCCGCATTTGCACCGCGTTAACGCACGAGCTTAGTAAAAACATGGCATGTGCATATGGCGTAACAAAAACCACGCAACTACCGATTCCGCGTCTTGCATTTGCCAGGTTCTTTATAAGGAATGGTAAGTTGCCAGTTTTTAACTTAGTGTGGGGGCTGTTTTATGCATTTACGGGGTATTTGTTTGGCGTTTTTATTCAATTTTTAGTCAAAAATACGAGGTTTTTGCTATGTAGAACTAAGAAATGAACCATCAATATTCCATTTTTGCTAATATCTCAATTTCTAAAAAAAATGCAGATACGGGGTTTTGACGTAGGACGGCAGTATAGCAGAAAAGTTCTATTGGAACAGATTATCCTGGCTATTAAAAATGGACTAAAAACTAAGTTAACAAAAAACAATTCTGAATGATATATGATCTGACCAGCCCCAAAATGTTAGGCTATTATAGTCTTTACACATTAAATGAGCAGTACTGTTACTCTAAATTTAATCCTTATTTTCTTTTCCAAATATTTTATAAGTTGTGTCTAGGAAGTTGTAGCATTTACCATGGAAATAAAACCTTACTACACAATACTAACTTGTTAAAACCTGTTTTTAACTCTTTAAAGTACGGAAAATACAGAAAAAAATACCCCTTATGGTACAGGATAATAAAATTTAATTCTTTTATAGGCAAAACAAATAATTATTACTAGAATGTCCTATTATAACTTAAAAATATTTTTAAAACCCATACTTTTGAAAAAATGGTGGTATATTTCTTGTACCACCATACCAATCACTATATTTACTATTGTCTATGATACGACTGGAAACAGGCCTTTTTTTCAAGACAAGAGGAACTTGACACACTGCAAAGCCAGTTTGTACGAACTTCAAATTCCTTTGTACTACAAAATGCACATCTACGTCTGCTTGTACGAACATGCTGATGTGCACTTTGCGTAAAGTCTGATTGCTTCTGTCTGGCAAGGCTTTCTTTTCTTGATCGGAACAGGCAGCTGGGTGTCCATCCTTGGTAGAGAATGCACCATTTTATCAGCAACCAAAGTGCTCGACAATACTTAGACGAAATTCCTTCATGCTGATTTTTGGACCCTAAGATAACTTGTAAAGTATATATGCATTAACTACTGCAGCGTCAATAAAAAAAAAATTCGATGCCACCATTTTTTGCTTTTGCGATCGATTCCATAAACTGCTCTCATCTGATCAAATTTATCAACCGAATTTATATGTTTGTTGTAGTCAGTCAGTGCTGTTGGGCATGGAATATTTTCCACATTGCCATCTTTTAATTTTCTTTTTACTTCTGTTAATTTATTTGGGTCATGATAGTTTGATAACAAATGGCCCGTTCTCTTGTCACACCATTTAAAACATGATAGGAATTAAGAACTGAATGATTCACAATCTCCTCTCTTTAAAAATGTATCATCTTTAAATTTTGGCAAATCTTTTTTATTACTTCTAACAGTATCACGGTGATAAATATTTTTTTGGTATAATTGTTGCATAAGCCCAACACTAGTAAAAAATGTAAAAAAAACTTTGTGGTATCTATTTTCCACACCTATTGTCATTTGGTTTACGACTTTGGTGCCCAAACTTTTTTCTACTCCAGTTCCAGTTTTCCCCGTGTAAATATCAAAATCCCAACAATAACTTGTTTCGTCAGCAATCATCCATACTTTATAGCCCCTTTTTATAGGTTTTCCAGTCATAAACTGCTTTATGCTGGAACGACTATTGAATTTAATCATTTATTCGTCAATGGCTAAGTGTTCGTGAAGACTTATACCGACTTATACCGATTTTTGAAAAAAAAAATTTTCTTCGTAAATCTCGATTTTTTTTTTCAAAAAATGAAGTTTGCGGCACATCGTTTTAAAGGTATTTAGAAGACCTTTAAAACAAGGTATCCTTCATATCGGTAGCTGTAATAGTTTTAAAATATTAAGCTTTTTGTTAGAACTCCTCATAAGCAAAATTGACAATTTTGTCATTTTCAAAAATTCATAAAACCAAAACCAGTAGTCAAAAAATTCTCAAATTTTAGATTTTTTAGTTTTTTGGTAAGCAGAATAAATGTACCAAAAATCAAAAATCGGAGATGGTCAAAACAGAAATCACCTTTTTGTGGTTGATTTCATATGGAATGTCATGTACAAAGTTCAAATTCAATAACAATCATTATATAACTCACTGTTATTTACAAGATTTTTGGTTAACACTTTTTAACACCTTCACTTACATTTGGACAATTTGAACATTTTTACTTTATTTTGGACTTTCTAGCATTAAGTTCTTTTGATTTGCCATAGCCACGTTTAAAATTGGCGGTGCCTTTTTAGGACTGGTTCTCTCTTTACCGCACTTTCACTACTGCACTTTTACTGAGGAAACAGCATGACTGAATTTTTTACTTCGCGTTCACATTTTAAAACTACAAAACTATCTTCAGGAATGTACTACTTATTTTAGCAAAAATTCTCCTTTTATATATTTATTTTCTGCCACCACCACTAGTGTTAAGACAATAGATACCGTTTTTCTCATTAAACCTTAAGAATGTACTAAATAAGGTAGAAAATTGCTTACGCTCTAGATTTTAACATGACGTTTATAGGAGGATTTCTTGTCCTTACTTAGGTTTTGAACTTTGACCATACTACAAGGAGAGGTTTGCGTCATGGAAAATTTTATCTATTCAAATTCTTTAGAAACTTGTATATAGGTTCATTTTGCTTCATCAAATTTTAACCAATTACTGCAAAGTTTATATTGAATAACCATTTCTATTCCTCCTTTGGTCTTTTAGGATTTTTATTCAGTTGGTTAAAAAAAAATTTCTTCTTAAAAATAAAATTCAGTGTTAAAAACTTTAACAAATTTTTAATATTTCAGATGGCCTTTAACTTCGGCAGATTTTTGGGCAAAAGTAAGTAGAATAATTTTAAATTAGCCAATAAATTAATTTAATTTAATTTATTTATTTGGTTAATAATATCTGGATTTTTAACGAAATATATTTTTGAGGAAAAATGTATATAAAATTTTATTAATTTTTATTTAAAAATTAGACCTGATTTATTTTCTTGTTTACCCTATTCTGTCATCATCACATTCGTCCGTCCTCAAAAGTTTAAGGTAATTTAAGTAATTGCCTTTCGACTATAGATAAACCAAACCCTCGAGCGCCTTCCTCTTATCCGAACAGTAGACCTCGGGGTCAGGTAATGTCACACTAAATTTTACTTCTTTATGAGGCTAGAATAAAAGTAATTGATAAGTTCAATTTGTCCAAACAGTTTAGGCGTTAAATTTATTACCTCAATATCTTCTAGACTAGAATACACTAGTCAAAAAAAAATGTACAAGTTACAAAATCAGAGCAATTTTTTTTATACATTAAAAAAAAATTATGAGAAAATGAGACCTTATATATTTCTAATGTGAAAACATAATTTGTATAACGTATATACTTTCCTTAAATACTAAAGAAAAATATGATAAAAAATTTTAACGAACATTACAAAATTTAAGTCTTATCGTTCTCCCCAAATTTGAAACTAATACCTTCATTTATTTTTGAAATTACCTTAAACTAAGTTAGGTCGAAACTTAAGTCAGTCTTCGAGATTAACTATTCAATTTTAATAAAAAGTTTAACGGTTCTATATTCTAAATTCCTTTAAGTATTATAGAGTAATTATAATTTTAAAATTCCTTTATAGTGTTGACTATAAAAAATCCTAATATCCTAACTCTACCTTAATTATTATACCAAAATACATGAGTTTTATATATTTATTGTTTTAAATGGATTCATACCCGTCGTCTAATTCCCTTGAATCTCGGCGTATTATCATCCTGAACCTGCCAGGGAGAGGCTCCACGACATACCTTTGCTCTCGTTCCATTGGTCGTGCTGCTACTGGTTGAGGTACCATGGAAACGACAGGCACCAAGTCGGGAGGACAGGCTGGTGGTGCCCACGTACTTTCTGCCGTGGCTGGCTCCTGGACGTCGATGGTTGGGGTCCCTGCTGAGTCCTTGGTGGTAAACAGGAGGAACTCCATATCGAGGTTGACCATGAGTTGAAGTAGCTTCAACTGCCCTTTGTTTCGACCCGGGAGGACCCCTACTGGTCGTGGTCGGACTCCAAATGGTTTAGTAGTAACTGTTGGGTTGGACTGGTTCGGCTGAACAGTCCTCCAAAGAATGAGGACTGCTATCTTGGTTGAGAGTTTGGAAGGTCCGCCGAAGGAGGGACGGCTGCTGATCCTGTTTACTATATATTGAGGTTTCTTCTGGGGCGCTGGGCTGTACTAGCACTTGGCGTGAGAAGTACTGGTTTCTGCAGACGTTACAGAAGCATTCTGGCAAATTTAATTGCCGCCACACTTGCCAGAAGAAATGTGGCTCGAACATGTTTTGGGGAGGGGTCAAGAATAGTGCACAAGTACTCGGTGGTCGAGTATGATGCCCTCTTCCTAATTGTATCATTAATTTTACCCTTACCACCTGGTACTGGCTATGGACAATATCCCTCCATAATGCAGCTAGGGCTTGTATAGGGTCCAGTGCCCTATGGTGGGGTCCATTATACAAATTGCCCAATTGTCTTAGGTGGTAGAGTGCCACCCGAAATAAAAAATCTTGGGTTTCCACATCCTCAATTAGGTTTGCATAATGCAAAAACATTAGTATCCACATCTTTTTTTTTAAGTTTCTGGAGAATAACTTGTTCAAAAAAAAATCACTAAAATTATTAAAATGTATTTAAAGTCTTGTCGGAAAAAAAATTATAATTTTTTTTTATATTTTCATTAGGTCTCACAAAAATGTTTCTAAGTCCAAAGAGATAAAAATAAAAATAGTTAAACTATTTTTAAAGTCACTAAGATTTAAAAGAGTTTTTATGGAAAACACTACACCGACTGACACACTGGAAACTTTTCAGTAACTGAAGAATTATTTTTTTCAAACTGTCTTTCTATGCCTAATAGTAGCCTTTTTATAAATCCTATTGTTAGACATCACTATTTCTTTTACAATTTTCAATATCGGATTCTTTGTTAGTTTTTCATAATTTTTTAAAGATTTTAATGGGACACAACTTAAGCAAAGAGCAATTAATTTTTATTATTTTACTGTAGAAGAATAAATTCCCTCATTCTCCTATATTTTAGGCTCATTTTTCATTATTTTTTGTTGTGCATTTCAATTTTCTTTTTTAACATGCCTTGTCTATGATACGGTACTGATGGTCTCATGCAAATTGGGGGACATCTTCAATAATAATTCGATGTTGTACCTCTACAATTTTCTTTCCTTTCACAGCTTTGCATCTCTGTCTCTACTTCGAAAGCTTTTTGCAATCACTGTTCCCTTGGGGATAGTTATCTCTTTTCTGTAATATTATTCAGTCGTCTGGCACCTCTTTGTTAGCTCTACAAAAGAACCTTGCTACCAATATTCCTTGAAGGCTGTCGTCACATGATTCCATAATTATGTGCTGAGTCTTGACCCTTGACGCCTTCTTCAAACTTGCCATACACACAGCTTGGCACCTCGGAGGTATTTTTACTATTTCTCTAATACGAGGGGGCCCAAAAAAAACGGGAATTTGTTCATAACTTTTTATTTCTTATTATTTTAACACCAAATTTTAATCACCTTCAAAGTATTCGCCATTGACCGCAACGCACTTCTCCAAACGATTCTTCCATTGTTCAAAACAGTATTTAAATTCACTCATCGGGATGTCCTTTAAGCCTTCCAGCGATTTTGTTTCACCTCCTCCACAGTGGCAAAACGCTTTCCTTTCATATTCTTTTTAGTCTGGGGAACAAAAAGAAGTCACAGGGGCTAGGTCCGGTGAGTATGGGGTGGACAATCGGTGTCATGGCGTTTTTGTCAAAAATTGCATCACGGAAAGGGCGGTATGGGCCGGCGCGTTGTCATGATGGAAGAACCAGTCGCCTGTGCGCCAAAGATCTGCTCTTTTCTTCCGGATACTCTCCCTCAATCTTTTCAAAACCTTCAAGTAGAACTTCTGGTTCACAGTTTCACCCGGGGAACGAACTCCGCGTGCACAACACCTCTGCAATCAAAGAAACAAATGAGCATTGTCTTGATGTTTGACTTCACTTGGCGAGCTTTTTTGGGGCGAGGAGAGTCAGCTGTCTTCCACTGGCTTGATTGCTGCTTTGTTTCGGGGTCGTATCCATAGCACCACGATTCATCACCAGTAATCACCTTGGAAAAAATTCAGGGTCCTCTTCGAGCTGATTTTGAAGCTCAAAACATGCCTGAAGTCGACGCTCTCTTGCTCGTCTGTGAGAAGGCGCGGGATAAATTTGGCTGCAACCCTTCTCATGTGCAAATCTTCGGATAAAATTTCTGAATTGAACTCCATGATATTCCCGATATCTCGCAGAGTTGATCAATGGTTCGCCGACGGTCTTCACGAACGAGGGCATTGATTTTGTCGACGTTTTCATCAGTTCTTGACGTTGAGGGGCGTCCTGAACGAGGTTGGTCTTCAATGACATTTCTCCATTTTCAAAACGTGAAAACCAATCGTAAACTCTGGTTTTACTTAAGGCAGCATCCCCATAAGCAGTCTTTAGCATTACAATAGTTTCCGCGGCCGATTTCCCCAACAGGAAACAAAATTTCACAGCCGCGCGTTTTTCTCGACAATCTGCCATTACGTTTTCGCGAAATGTAAAAAGTTGTTTTACTAAAAAAATCTCACAGGCGAACCGATGCACTTACAGCGACACAACTTTGCACACTGACGCAGGTGGCGTGACACTAACGGACATGTGGTCAAACAATAGCTTCCCCACTCTCCCTTCCCTCCCACAGCGTAATTCCCGTTTTTTTGGGTCCCCCTCGTGGTCCCATTTTTTCCTATTCCTACTGCATCTGGATTAAACTTTGGCGTATTTTCTCCATTTTTGCTTGTAGCCTCCTCTTTTTTCACGAACACTTCTACGTGTGGTTCAACATAAATGTTCCGCTTTAATATGCTCTTTTCGGAAGGTGCAATCTTCCTAGGTTTTTGCAAATTTTCATTGGCTGCCTTGTTTCGGTGATGTTCATTGATGTCATCCAAACTCTGACCAGACGTTTGAAATCCATACTCCATTGCCTTTGGGTCTATCAAGGAGTTAGCAGCACAACAAAACTTTGTTTTAACCTCCATCTCTTCAATTTTGCGTGTTAATTTTTGTAACTCACTACTCATTTCACGGATCGCTATATCCACTTTATCTCTTGATAAAACAACAATATCTTTTGCCTCCTCCAAATAATCTTCTTCAATTAAGGGAATTTCCTTTTCAAATGCATACATGCAACAACTTCCCAATCAATCTTTACATTATACTTGCTTAAAAAATCTATACCCAACAATAAATCTGTCCAGAAACTATCTGCCTCTACTACAATAAAATTATGATAAATAGTTACTCCACCCACAAAAGTAATTGGTAATCTTACTGACCCTTGCGTTGGAATAGTATTTCCTTGAATATACACTTAAACCCCTCAGCAACGTTGGGCTTTACTAGGGAAACTACGGCTCCTGAGTGCACTAAAGCATACATTTCTTTACGTATAACACTAAGCTTAGTTATATTTGTTGGTTTAGGGGCCTCATTTTTAGAACACGTATATATCCCGATCTGCCTTTCTCCTAATCCCATCTTGCTTGTTGAACAGCCGATCTCCGGGGTTGTTGAGCGACTGCGTTTTGGTTTAAATTGTTCACTGGTCGACGCATTTCCTGTGCTTCTGGGCAAATTCGGCTATATGACCATTTTTCTTACATCTGTAGCACTGTAGCAGACTAGCTGAAGCTGTGACCTCATTTGCTGTCTTTTATTTTCAGGAAATTCGCTGCTGAAATATCCACTCTGGTTGCAGTTAAAACACTTGCTAATTGTAGGACAATAATTGGAAGTATGTCCTTCCCTGTTACACTTAAAACATTTAAATGGGCTTTGGGTATTTTTATTATTCCAGTCACGTCTTCCAGCTGTTGCGTTGGTTCCTTGGCGGTTTTGTTCTACATTCCTAACTACTTCTCTCGTCGTTGGATGTATCAGGTTTTCAATAGATTCCTCTCTTTCTGCACTTACTAAGGCGTCAGCCAAAGTTTTTGGATTCCCTGATAACACACGTTGCTTTATGGGCATTATCAAGCCAAGAGTAAACTGGGTGGTAATGTCTTGTTCTAGTTTATCTATTATAACTGCATCCTTTGTACGATCTCCTGTCGGCGTAACTGTGCGATTAGCCAACAGCTTTAATCTTGTAAGAAATTGTCGGCATGCTTTCCCTGTTCTTTGACGACATTCAATAAAATTCTTCATTGCAGCACCTTTCACATATTGGCGAATAAACTGTGTCTTTAGGGCGTTCTTAAGAGTATCCCAGCAGGTAGTTGATTTAAGGTCTGGTTCTAAGTCAATGAATTGCTTTGCTCGGTTTCTTAGTTTAAGTCGGGCAATTGATACCTTTTGTAAATCCGTCCAGTTGGTTAAACATGCTGTTTCATTAATAATTGCCAGGAATTCGTCTACATTGGTTTGACCATCATAAGTTGGGGTAACTGTCTAGAAAGTGGCCGCAACTCCGATTTCTCTCTCTCCGAATTTCGTCAAAATCGGAGTTGCGGCCACTTTCTAGACAATTACCTAAGTTGGTATAGAATCAATGCCAATAACCACATTGTTGGTGTTAATGGTTACGGGAGCTGAAGTTGTAGTAGTTGGTGTAAGTGGTGGCCCTATTGTCGCCATTTTTGCGTTTTCTGGAAACTCGGCTTTACAAACAATTCACAGGTATGCTCTTTCGAAAAGGTGTGTTATTTAAAAATATACCCCACACCTGACACCAATTGTAACTACTCGCCCTGTATATTAAAATATTGATATGCGGTTTTTAGACATCAAATTGACCCATACAAGGCAGTAGACAAAATACACTAACATAGGGGTTCACTTTATCTCGAGGGAGTCAAATTTTCGTAATTACCTTCTTATGCCTTGTTCCTGTACCTGCTTCTTCTTTTAAATACACACCCAGTATACCAGCTACTGTTCAGCGACCAATTTCCCTTTTTACTGTCGAATTAATTACTTTCGAAACAAGATAAGGCTAACATTTGCCTAAATATTGCCTGCTCAGTAGATTCTACTGTTTTCTTTAGATTCTATATTTTAATATAGGTTTAAGTTTTATTTTTTTCTGGGTATATCCCTACCAGGTTCTTACTCATGCTTCAGCAATTAAACACAAAATATATTTTATTTGATTATTAAATTTAATTAAATTCTATTTTTTTTAATCCTTCGTACTTTATATTTAGCATAAAGGCGTTTACACAACATCATACTTTAAAATTATTTTTTTGTATGTAAATGATGGAGCCACCATTATTTAACCAATAAATTTAGTTTTTATTAACTAATTTTCCATAAGTTTTAATTCTATAATTTCTTTGGAATGTCATGTACAGAAGTTCAAATTCAATAACAATCATTATATAACTCACTGTTATTTACAAGACTTTTAGTTAACACTTTTTAGCACCTTCACTTACATTTGGACAATTTGAACATTTTTACTTTATTTTGGACTTTCTAGCATTAAGTTCTTTTGATTTGCCATAGCCACGTTTAAAATTCGCGGTGCTTTTTAGGACTGGTTGTTTCTTTACTGCATTTTCATTACTGCACCTTTACTAAGGAAACAGCATGACTGAACTTTTTACTTCGCTTTCACGTTTTAAAACTTTACAAAACTATCTTCAGGAATGTACTACTTATTTAATATAATATATATATATATATATATATATATATATATATATATATATATATATATATATATATATATATATATATATATATATATATATATATATATATATATATATATATATATATATATATATATATATATAATTTTATTTATTCAAATTCTTTAAGAAACTGTATATAAGGTTCATTTTGCTTTATTAAATTTTAACCAATTACTGCAAAGTTTATGTCGAATAACCATTTCTAGAGGGGGAAATCTTTTCCTTCTTTTTAAGGATTTTTATTCAGTTGATGTTATCTGGATTTTTAACGAAATATATTTTTGAGGAAAAATGTATATAAAATTTTATTAATTTTTATTTAAAAATTAGACCTGATTTATTTTCTTTTTACCCTATTCTGTCATCATCACAATATTTATTTTTCCTTTCTAACTATCTAGTGGGTGGTGACTAGTAAACTGACTATTAAAACGCCAACCTTAGTACACAAAACTGACTTGGTAAAATATTTTTTTCTTTTAAGTAGTAAGCCTTGATACATAAGCTGAAAGATATTATTCCGATATCACTTCTTCTATAGAACATCTATATTGGCTGAAGTAGGCATAGAGTAAATGATCAGTCATATGCTTAACAGCTTGATTTAATTAACATGTAAGTTATTTTATTGAGATATGCAAAAAATGGTGAGAAAAAATTACAATTAAGTAAACGAAGCTTTACGTATTAGGTAGTCAGTATTAGTGAAATAGATTCAACCCTTAAAAACTGTTACAAGGACGCAGACATTTACAACACACTAAACTTTAAATACCTCTAACGTCTAATAGACCACCAATACTCTCTAAACCAGTGGTTCCCAAAGTTGTCTGGGTTACGACCCATCTAATACCAGCTGTATGCATAAGTTGTTGCTGGTTTTAAAGTAAAGAAAACCTGTATTTATTTATTTAAAATATTGGCCATTAGCTTCTCACACTTCGGCCATATTTTTGGTAAGTCATGAATACCATGCCAGAAAAACTGTTTGTCTTTCGTGGCAACCCATTTGTCTATCATTTTCCAACTTTCTAAAGGTGCTAAAGTGCTGCTCTGTCAGTGCGTGATTCGAAAAGGTGAAATGGCGCCAGGTCGGGAGAGTATGGCGGGTGTGGCAGGATGTCCCATCCAAGCGATTTTAAAGTGTCTTACTGGTTTTGCTGTGTGGGATGGCGCATTGCCGTGTAATAAAATTACAGTCTTCTGGTCGTTTTTCGATCAATGCGTGATTTAAATTACTCATTTGTTGGTTATGTCATAATTGCAGTTGCTCTTGAATGTATATCTCCAAAGGCGGAAATTATGTCCTATTTTCAATATAGGTGTAATAGTATCCATGATATAGCCTGGTGGTGTATGATTGTTAACTATTCGTCTTGCCTCCGCTATTACACTTTTATTCGTGGCTGTTCCATCATATATGGGACAAGCAATTCACAATGAATTTTACCCAACACCGTTCGTTAGGCCCTGGTTGTATTGCAACTAAGGCTACACCTACATTGGATCCGTATTTTTTCCGATCCGATGTAAACCGATTTTCTTAACCGACGTCGCCCGACGTGAGTGCCTACATTGGTTCGGATAACGCCCGACCACCGACAATGAATTCTGATGAAGATTTTATGTGTTGGCTGTTGTTAGATAACAACGCTCTTAAAAAATGTATAAGAAAACGTATATGGGTACATAATTTAACGACGACAAATCTTCAGGAGAGTTTAATAAAACTTTTCAACTTTTACTTAAATACCCTGATAAATTCAAGGAGTACCATCGGATGAGTAAGGATACATTTTATTATATTCTTGAAGGAATAAAAGACAACATAACTGGACAATCTAACTTCAGATAACGTATCAGCCCCGAAGAAAAATAGCCATTTTTCGTTCTGTCGATTGAAAATCGAAATAAAACCAAACACGTTTGGTAGGAGAAGCCGTCAGTCCGATGTCGGGCGTAATCGGTCATTGTCGGTTCTGGCTTCTACTCCAGTGTAGGCGCTGCGCATTAAAACTTAAAAGTTTTTTTCAATCCGATATCGCCCGACTGAACATTCTTCTGGACATCTACTTGTGAAAGGGGATTTAGCTTTAGTAACGAAACCACATTCGGTGCTATAAACATTGCCAGTATGCCCCATACGTTGCTCGTCACCGGTGAGAGTTACGCCCTGAATGTATTTCAAAGTGGACTTCATCCAAAGAAATACCTGGTCATTCGTGTCTGCATTTAGTGTAACACTTATTTTGAACCTAGCTGAAGAATCACTTTTCATAGAATTTTAGGGGAACACATTCTCTCGTGAAATTTGTGAGAGAAATGAGAAACATGTCATAGGAAAAGCTGAAGAAATATTTTAAGTTTATTTACCTATTTACCTTGTGTGGTGCATTTTAATAATAAGCTTTTTAAAACGGGTATCTGTCGTAAAGTTTTTTATATTCTTTGCATAAGGAAAAACTGGACAAGTAAATAGTGATGGCAAACGTTTTCGACGATAATGAAGACTTTTTGATTTATAAAATGGTCAGGGATGTAAAAGATGGCGACGACACTTTTTTTTTGACCCATTTTCCACCATATTTAATTTTTCTGTATTTTTTTGCCCTAAATTTTGGCCCTTTTTAAACCCGAATTCTGCAGCAAATCTGCCAGTTTTAAGTTTGGGTTTCTGTTAAATAAATTTAACCAACATGTTTTTTGTACATTATTTATCGCCGCAGATCTTGATTTCTTCATTTTGATAAATAAAACCACAAGGCAAACAAAGCTAGCCCCAAACGAAAAACAACTTTACAATTTAACCTAACCAGGGTTATCAACGCCTAAAAATATTTTCCTTCAAACACAAGTTAATATACCTTTAAAAATCCCCCAAAAAAACGATATTTAACTTTAAATTTTTTTTCATTAATATTAATATACTATTATAATAAAAATTTCAAGAATACTGTTCTTGGACTCACAAGCAATGAATTTGAGATATGTGATCATTCCTAAGGACTATCCGCTTTTCCTAAGGGAACTCTCACTTCACTAAATTCGAGAATAGACGTCCTGAAGTGTATATTGGAGTCACTTCATCCAAACCGAAATTAGGTGGTACAAGTCGGCCAGAATCTGCATTCTAGATGATAACAGCATCCACGTTAGTTGTACATGGCAACACAATCGAGTTTTCAAAAGGCAACCATAGAGCGCAGAAAAAGCACATTATGAGCGTCATCGTGATGCTTGATACGAAAACACAATAGAGACACGACACAGTACAGTACAGGTTGTAACTGGAACTAGTAAGAGTCAACTGTTGTTAACTCGTATATATACCCAGGACCTACGTATTTACGAATATTAATAATACAGCGTTTTTCATTTAAAACGAAATAGGCGAAATATCTGATTCCACGTAAATTTTTTAAATAATCGCTCGTACACGCCATTAGATTTATCAAGGGGGAGGTTTTTTGTCACCATTTATCACTGCAACTTTAACCCTCTAGGAGGGGTGAGACCAACCCTTGTGATTTCAAATGGAACAAGGGGTCGAGTAATACCTCTTTTGAAAGAGCCTTCAACTTTTTCAAATGACATCTCACTCGTAAAATTCGGTCAGATAGTTTTCGAGATATATTTGTAATTGTGTAATGGTTTTCTCTAATCATAACAATAACACAAATGATTAAATGTCATCAAACTTCATGCAATAATAAAGATGATGTTCAAATTTTTCACGAACCCTGTAACATTTGTGGTGTTATCAGCCGGCATTCCTACACAATTTGTTCCCTTAGATTTTCTAAATTGTTGAGCTTAGTTGCATAAACTTTGGTCTTTAGATGTCCCCATAAGAAAAATTCGAGTGGTGTTAGATCTGGAGACCTAACAAGCCAGTCAATGGGACCCCCCGATCGATCCATCTACCTGGAAACATGTGATCTAGGTAAGTACTCTCTTACCGCTCCATAATAATGCGGATCCTGTTGGAAAAACACTTCCTGTCCTATAAGGTTTTCATCTTCCTGTGCTACCCTTATAATAATAGGATTTATTGTATTTTCTAAGAAATTTCGATAAACTTCTCCAGTCAAGTTTTTATTAATGAAAATAGGACCAATAATATGTTTGCCAAACATACCCACCCATACATTTAATTTCTGAGGTCTTTGAGTATGTTGTTCACTGTAAAGATGAGGGTTTTGCATCGAAGACACATGTTAACTCATTCAAGGTAAGGAATTATTATCTGTCATGGGCATTACTAAAAATATGGTGTCTAAATAGGCAATCCAAGAAAAAAAATATTTTGTAGGGTTGGTAGCTTTCCTTAGACAACTCAACTCATCTTGTTTTCTTATGCTATGCAGGAATTAAATAATCATGAGTCAACAAAGGCTTTTTAAGTTTTTTTACATTGTACCTTTTCACCTATTTACTAATGTAATGTATTAAGTAAACAATGCATAACCATTAGGGTGGGCCGAACTATATAGGAAAAAAAATTAAGTGTGAGATCTCAGTAAGCCTGGGTGCTAGAAAGTTGTCATTACTCTTGCTGATCACTGATGCAAAGTTTCGACTCTGACAAACATTATCTTCAGGTGCCTAGTTCCAGTTGAATGTTTCACATAACTTGCCATTTAAATGTAGGTGAAAAATGCAGCTCTTCGCTTATTTCACTCATGAAAAATTATATTTTAAGGACTAAAATAACCCAGAACTCACCACGTGGAGGTGGCTGCATAGCGAGTTCCTCCCTACCTCCCTCCCTACCTTCCTCCCACTAGCCAAAAATAAAAGTTTATTGCTCTAACGCCTTTAAAAATTGCTGTTTTGTCTCCGTTTTCGGAATTTTTTTTCTGGAGGCAATCCGAGCTCGAATAAAGCCATCTCTTGATTATGTTCCACTCACCAAAGCAGAAGCATCGGTGACTGTCCTGATGCATCGTTCAACGGCTTGTGAGTGACAGGGGTACTTTAAAATTTCAATGTCGTCAGGAACGGTCTCAATCATCTCTTGCAAGGTGTCATGGGATATTGCTTTCGTAATTGGTGGTTCAGTTAAGCTAACTGACTGCCAGTTTATCAATTCGGTATAATCTTGAGCCTCAAAATTTAATTTAGGAACTTGGAATGCTCGGATGTTGCCATTCTGAAGACCCGCCGAATATTTTTCGTTCACTGGTTTGTGAGCAAAAAAAGCGTTTCGTTGTATTACTGGATCAATCACTTCTTTAACTGCACTTGGTAGATATCTGGATCTCGTAATTAAAGAGAATAAATGTCTGGAGCCTTCAGTACATGATGATTTAATTTTAATATCAAACCAAGTAGGAGCATAGACTTTCAATATAAATGTCGTTATTGTTATTAATTCGTTCGAAGGTTGTTCTGTGGCTACATACAGTCTTAAAATCCTATTAGCCGTTGTCAGCCATCTAGCATGTGCCATTTTTCCAGGATCACGGCTGGATAAATTTGAGGGTATATCACCTTTGGCGATTGCGGAACACATTTCATACAAATATACTTGATCAGTACTGGAGTCATTTAGGTCGAATTCTGGTAGTTCACCCTGAATCTTTTCGAATTTGACTATTGGAAGGTTCTGACATGTAGGCAACAACTTTCCGATCCGCCCTGAAAATCCCTTTGGATCGTTAGTTTTACCATCTATTTTCTCTATCAAATGGCGAAGCGGAAGTTCGTTGGCGTGCAGTAGGCAAATCAGCCATTGTAACGAGTGTCCAATCGCTACTTCCAATTGCTTTACAACTCCATTCTTAAAACCTGTATTTACAACGGTCCCGTCGCAGCCAACAGCAACAATTTTTTCGACCAAGTTCTCACTTAAAATATCGAAAATACTTGATTTTATGTTTGTGGCATTTACTGATGTAGGAGTTACATGTCCCAGATAAATAGAGCCAGGTTCTGCAATGAGAACAATATGTTCCTCCAATACGTATTTCTTATGATACATGGTACCTTTTTTTCCGTCAGCAGTGTTCGGTCTTTTCGACCGTCAAAGTAGATCGCTGTAACTTCGAAACTATTTGTTGTTTCTTTCTTCAGCTCTGTTCTTCGTCTTTTTCGTTCCCTCCTCAATTTGCTACGGTTTAATATTTTTGAGGGGTCATCCCGACTGACAACGCCGAGATCTTGCAAAACAGCATTAACTAACAGGGACGCAGACCTATCGGAAACTCCGGTTCTATCGCAAGCCTCTGTCAAATTGCTGAAGTCTACTCCTCGAAGGTCTGATCTTGTTGCCTTTGACGTTGATGGAGCATCTACTTGAAAATTAAATTCACTAGTGGAAGAGCTTTCAGACAGAATATCTTCTTCTTTGACCGGGGAGGAAGTTGTATCTAGAGCAATATCTTGTACTGCAAGCTCTAATTGATCTTGACCGTTTTGACCCTTTTGTTTGGTTTTTGCTTTATTTTTTCTATTTATTCGTTTTTGTAATACCTTTGTCAATTTAACATCAACATTTCCAATACACATTTTTCTTTCTGTTCTTTGATCTTTTAAAAATTCTTGTTCTGTTCTAGGGACTTTGTTTTTACACTTGCACGAATTAAAGTCTTTACACTTGCAGATCGAAATGTCAAAAAGTTTCTCACTTGATAGTCTGAACTGTTCTAGCTTTTCTAAACACTTCTTATTATATACGGATCCAATGTTTTTTTTCAGATTCCTGAATTTCCCGACATAACCTTTAATCAACCTAGAAATTTCTTGTTCGCTTACCACAGGTAACGAGGCTTTTTGCCAAATGTTTTTTAATCCAAATAAAACTTTCTTAGATATTTCACTGACACTGGGATCTTTGCCATTATTCTGATCTTTTATTAATTGTTTGTGCCACAAGTATGCCCTCATAACATCGCTATAAGTCGGAAGTATGTTGCACTTAAATTCTGTTGGTGCTCCAAACACCTCACATTCTAAGTTTTTACGTGTATTCGGCATGTTTTTCGCAAATAAACAGACAATTACACAAATATTCAATACACACAAAACACGTTCCGTTCACAAACTGCCAATAGACGCTAATAAGACGCCAGCGTCGAGACAACTAAACTTATTGTACTGTCGGAACAGAAATACCAGACATGCGGCGGCGTAACTTTGATAATGGTGCTCCTGCGCCTTTTCACGTTGAGCTCGTTTGCACAGTTGAGCTCTGTTGAATATTTTTCGAAGGCTTTATGAGTTTAATTATTATATATTTTTGAGCAACACCGTTATGGAAGGCAAATGACAAAATAAATCACTCACTTTGAGTTTATTATATTTTGCATAATTTTCAAAATTTTGACCTTCTCTAGGCACCTGAAGATATTATCTTAAAAAGTCAAAATTTTGTAGCATAAATACTACACCGAAATAACATCTTTTAGTTACCTAAGACATAAGATATTCGAGAAAAAAAATTTTCGGCCCACCCTAATAACCATATCTGAGGGTGGCAATGTAAATAACTTGGTCTATTGTTTTCTACCTATATATATATATATATATATATATATATATATATATATATATATATATATATATATATATATATATATATATATATATATATATAAATATATATATATATATATATATATATATATATATATATATATATATATATATATTATATATATATATATATATATATATATATATATATATATATATATATATATATATATATATATATATATATATATATACCATTCTTTGGGGCGATATGGGATAATCGCATTCTTTGGGGACTTTTGTATACTTCGAGGACCGTCCCCAAGTATTTCTATAAAAACGCATGTACCGAGGACAGTAGTCTAGTATATGTCGTAGGCTTATTGTAAAATCAGGCGTAGGTATTATAATACGGTTTTTCAATATGCCTAGGCATTTTTGTATCCAACCCAAATTATTAAAAAATATCACAATATGTGACTAATAATTTTGGCGTATTATAATACCATAAACCTTGTTGGCTTATACACTAAACTACATGGTGTATTTGATTATAATTCGATTGCTTTAAAAAAAATATCTTCTGATAGTTAAAAAAATCGTTCCAACCTTAACTAAAAACTAAAAAAACATTTATACAAAAACTTCCTAAATTATTTTTTTATTAAATTACATTTCATTTCTTTACACCAATTCAAAAACCAATTATACAATATTATGCAAAATTACTAAAAATAATAATAGACATCGAAAAAGTCAATAATAAAAAAAAAACAAAAAAAAAACAAAAACAATCATGGAAAAAAAATGGCCAAAAGACCTTTTAACTCCCTTAAAAACTAGCTTCCCTTCTTTTTTAAAAATGTTTCAGTTTTGTCTTTTTTTTTTACGATTTTTTTTTTTTCTTTGATTAGTATTTTTCGATGTCTTTTTTTTTAGTAATTTTGCATAATGTAGGTTTTTTTATAGTTGTCTAGGGTTTTATGAATGACAAGGCTCGGATAGTTTTAAGATAGATATTTAATATAATAAAAGTATAGATGGTTTAACGGTTATCAGTTTACAAAAAAAAATTACACACTACTAAACAACTTTAAAACACAGAACAAAAAAAAAACACCACAAAACCCCGTCTGGATTTTTTTTAGCTGCACCAGTGGCGGCTCCTCCTTAGGTTTGCAGGTTTTTCGCAACCCCCCAAAAAAGGTTTAAAATAAAAAATTTTTAAAAAAATATATATTAATCATTACATAGTTACAGATTTTTTTAAAAATTTATTGGAACATCTGTATTTATTCTTTTATTAATGTTATCTTGAAATAACAGCCAAAATTAAAAAACTTAACTGCTGTCGCTAAAATATCATTAATTTAATCCGCTCGCGTCGCATCCTAGAAGCCGATGCCGATGCGATGGTTGCAATCAAAATGCAAACCCAATTGGAGTCATTACGAGTAAGCGTAAGTATATGGAGTTGCATATCTTGGCATTGGGCGCTGAATTTAGTCTCATAAGCGGCATGCGGTTTGCGTTCCACTGCAAACCTTTATTTATCTGCATGCTGATTTACGATTTATTGAAGTATAAATTTTGGTTATATGTGTAACATATGTAGCTACTTATGATTTTTATTACAGTTTTTGTATGTCTATTTATTTACATTAAGTTTATTGTGGTTATTTATTTATTTTTTTAAAGAACCATTAGAATTGCAACCCCTTACTTTTTAACCCACGAGCCGCCACTGAGCTGCACCTGTAGTAAATCACCCCCCGCGTCTCGTTGGGTGTTTACTTCCGCCTTTAATTGGCTTAAGCCCGTCTTTACGAAATGCGCCCCGCGTCTCGTTGCACACACGTCTTAACTTGAGTCGCCCGTCTTGGCGTCGCGGCGCGTCGTTTGCTTTTCTTCTTTTACGCTGGGTAACGTCTTTACCCACGTAGCGTTTTGCCCCGACCCAAGACGCTCCCGATCTTCTTAACTGCCTCTTAGCGACTGACTTTCGCCAAGTCGGTTATATCTTTATTCAGATTACGAATTGCGATTTTAAAACGACTAAGAAGCCTTAACTGACTTCGTATCATGTCGTGCTTTATGATCAAGGAAAAGTATTTTTCACAAAGTCTGTTGCCAAAAAAAAATTAAAAGGTCGTCGTACTTTATAGCTCTCGATACTTCGTCATCTTGCAATACTCGTAAAATTTTATTTTTCATCGTTTCACTAGCGCGATGATTCGTGTAACCCTTCAATCTCCTTCCATCCACCGTTTGTCCTCGGGTACCTTTCTTATGCTTTGGGTTACATTTTATGTAATGAAGTCGTAGAGTCTGTTTAGAAAAAACCCCCCTACAATGACTACAGCAAATATAATTATCGGCGTATTTCCAAATTTTGCCTGTGCTCGTCGACATGTAATTAATATTCCTGTGTTTACGTCGGCATTCGTATTGTGTATGTAATCTCCTTTTCTACGAATCGTCTCGATAATTTTTAACCGTTCAGGTTTTCATTTCGGAAAATGTATAAATTTCTTTACGTCTTTCTTCATTTTTATGTTTAAACTCGAGGTGTCTAGCAAATTTAGTTT
>JAHBCN010003806.1:0-70692 GCA_019359885.1 Listronotus oregonensis | reverse complement strand
ATAATATATTTTTTATTATTGAAATTACAATTAAAGTGGCTATTCTAACACAATAATATACAGGGTGTCCCATTTAGAAAAAATAAAACAAGTAACAGTTTGCCAACCTTTTCAACACTGCATAGGTTTTTAAAGAATTTTAAATTGGAACATTGAATGGTTAAAATCAGTACCGTATAAAAAAGAATACGCCTTAAAAAAGATTAATAACGGTTACATTCTGAAGACATCTGTAATAAATTTGAAACGGTGCATAATAGACCCATGGTCGTATATATCGTTGAATTGGTCTTTGAAAGGGCCATTTAAAAACGTAATAAAATATAGAGTGTTCTATTTAAAACAATCGACTTTCTGTCGCTATCTCGTATATAAAAACACAGCAAACCTAAACATAATACCAAAATAACGATACTTTGACAAAAAACAAGTTTTAAGAAAAACTTTTTTATTTAAATAACTTATAGTTTTTGAGAAAAGGTATACGCCCTTAATAAACGTGGCACCCTGTGCTCTTATTTAAAATTTGTAATTTTAATAAAAATATTTTTTTAATATCCACTATTTAAAAAAATATTTTAAGGTATTGAAAAATAAAGTTCTAAATAGTGTTTGGTCATAATAAAGTATAAATCTATCTTTTTATGTCTCTATCTATCTTTAATATGTTTATTCATAATACTATAAAAGGTACTAATATTAAGATCACTTGTTTCAGTAATGGACGTCACTTTTTTCCTAAACTGCAAGAATTAGAGAGACTTTTTAAAGTTCTTAACAGCCTTGTTGAATAATTTATAGCCAATATAAATTTGTCACATTTTACTAAAAACTTCAAAAGTAAAAACTCAACAACAACAATCTATTTATGTCTCTATCTATGTTTAGTATGTTTATTCATAATACTATAAAAGGTATTAATATTAAGATCACTTGTTTCAGTAATGGACGTCACTTTTTTCCTAAACTGCAAGAATTAGAGAGACTTTTTAAAGTTCTTAACAGCCTTGCTGAATAATTTATAGCCAATATAAATTTGTCACATTTTACTAAAAACTTCAAAAGTAAAAACTCAACAACAACAATCTTTTTATGTCTCTATCTATGTTTAGTATGTTTATTCATAATACTATAAAAGGTATTAATATTAAGATCACTTGTTTCAGTAATGGACGTCACTTTTTTCCTAAACTGCAAGAATTAGAGAGACTTTTTAAAGTTCTTAACAGCCGTGTTGAATAATTTATAGCCAATATAAATTTGTCACATTTTACTAAAAACTTCAAAAGTAAAAATTCAACAACAACAATCTATTTATGTCTCTATCTATGTTTAGTATGTTTATTCATAATACTATAAAAGGTATTAATATTAAGATCACTTGTTTCAGTAATGGACGTTACTTTTTTCCTAAACTACAAGAATTAGAGAGATTTTTTTAAGTTCTTAACAGCCTTGTTGAATAATTTATAGCCAATATAAATTTGTCACATTTTACTAAAAACTTCAAAAGTAAAAACTTTTTAATTTACTTAAAGGGTTAATCTGCTAACCTTTTAAAATATTTATTTAACATTTTAAATGCTAAAAAAATGGATTTTATGGTAGACATAAGAAAAAGCAAAGACTGTAATGAATCAAAAACGTTTCGTTATTACAGCCCCGTTATAAGTAAATAATTACAAACCGATAATAGTAATTTATTTACTTAGTGTGTTGGTATTATAATGTGTTAAGGGTAAAAGTATTTAGCTCTATGCTCGGGCAAATAAGTAATAATAATATATTTTATGTCCTACTCGAATATTATTATTTTATGATACCATAGTTACCAGACACTTTAAATGGTATATGATCTCTAGGGCATTAAAGAAGTTTCTAATGCCCTCAGGCATAAGGAGAAATAATTGAAAAAAATCAAAATAACAACTTTTTATTAACGAAAAACCTATTTATCATTTATATTAAAAAAACAGTTAAAAAACAGTTAAAACGAATTTACAGGCTTCTGATAAGTCAATGTTTTCTATTATTTCGTAAATTTCACTAGTAGAATTGACGATGATTAAACGTTTTTTTGATGTTAATGGTCTCGTTAATGGTACTCCAGCTATCAATTTCAAAATTTTGTTTTTGGAAGACAGTATCCCTTAACAACAGCTGCACTTTTCCCACCGCTATGACTTTTCTATGTTGGCATGTTTGCTTCTGCGTCCGCCAACAAAGTTGCAGAAGTTCTGGGCAAATAATGACCAGTGATTTGTCTGGATTAATGTTGCAGTTCATCGGGCGTAAAGTCCGATAAGTTCTCAGTAGTTTTAAACAACCCATATGCTTCTTATCAATAATTGTGAATACACGCTTTTCTTTGTTTCAAAAATATTAACTATTACTACGGATCCTCTACATGTTTAACCAACATATTAACTAGCTCTTGGTGGCGGCACCCACCAAATACACCAAATAACGAAGCCACTTTGTACATCAAAAAAGTTTTATTGGAAGCTTTACGGATGAATTGCAGTACTTGTTCTCGAGTTAAAATTTTCGATTTTTTCGCTTTATATCCTTTGGATCCTTACTTTAGATGCTGCAATATTTTACAATGTCTATATTTTTATTAAGTAATAATGTTTTTTTAACATTAAAAATTTCGTCTATAAGAAATTAGCAGTAAATGTTTCAGACCATTACATACATAATTAGTATATAATATAATTTATAACAGCAATTTTAACATATCAATTTCTGGAAATATCCAAGTAGCACCTTCTCGTTGATAATTTTTACATCATTATTTTTCATCCTATTCCAAAACCATTTATGTTTTTTATCATAGATGTTTTTAGACTTCTTTGGAATAAGATTATTCAAAGCTTTGGCAGCATTCACAGCACTTTTATCCGGAATCAACGGAAAATCCATTATTTTATATAAATTTCAGTTTTATCTTTGACACAGCACAACAATAAACACTTATTACCTTTGTTTATTTAGCAACTATGTAGGTAAAAAACATTTTAATTTAACCAAAAATTATCTAAAGTAGGACATAAAATGTTATATTTGCCATGAGTATTACCTCATGCCTATACCCTCTGGCAACTTACAAAGCGTCTGCCCAGAGGCTCTTGGCTTTGTAAGATTGTTGCCCTCGGAAGCATAAACATTTTTAAAACGCCCTTATTATACAAAAAACTATAAATATATTAAATTTAAATTTATATTTTATCCAGTAAAATGTAACTAGAAAAAAAAACAGACAGATATCTCTAGTCTAAGTAGGCAACTTATTATCTGACCGGATATATATATATATATATATATATATATATATATATATATATATATATATATATATATATATATATATATTTTGAATTGTAAATATGTTCTATAGTTTTGTGGCGGATCCATGTTTTAGTTTGTTTTATTTGGGTTACTCGCCAGGGTCAGCCCGCATACCCCGGGACCCGGACCAAGAGGGTCCCATTTTCCAAAAAGTAAAAAGGCGAGTAACCCTAAATAAAAATAATAATATATATATATATATATATATATATATATATATATATATATATATATATATATTATATATATATATATATATATATATATATATATATATATATATATATATATATATATATATATATATATATATATATATATATATATATATATATATATATATATATATATATATATATATAGTTTATTTGTTTATTTTCTTTGACCTTTGCCTTGATATATTGTTTATGCTTTTACAAAATTTTCTGGATTTTCTTGGGGATAAGGTCAGGCAATATATAAAAACTTTCATATAACTTATGTCAATTACGACGTTTCGGCCTGGAAGGGCCTTCATCAGGTATATATGTATTTTTTTTATTTATAACAACAAATCAATCTGCAATACAAAAATTTTTTGATTGAAATTTTACCTATATAATATATTAAAATTTAATCTTACCTTAAAACTAAGGGATTTCTCACATAAAACACTCATTTTTGTTGTGTAATGAACATTTAGAACTTAAAGTGACAAACAAACACTTAACATTTAACACAAATAAATACAATAAACGGTATTCGTTTCAACTATTTATTTTTTTTAATTATAATTTATTTTTTGATAGTTTATAGAATTACTAGCACCATCTTACCATTTTACCAAAAAGAATAAATATGTGTTTAATATCAAGAAATGTAAAAAACTGTAAAATATATTTTAAAATAGCAGTGAGGTAGAGTTCTTTGCATATAGATAATGTTTGTGAATTTAAAGAGAAATTTGAATCTATTAGTTTCCTTCGATAACACGGGACTGTAAACGTGTTATTAATATTAATTTAAATCAGAAATAAAGCGAACCATACATCAGTCAAAAAAGTAATGGCGGCACCTTACCTAGATTTGTAGTCTTTCAGCTCAGGAATGTCTCTTTCAGCTTCAGGGATCCCTGTATTTTGTCACCATCAAGTCCAACAACGGCACTATAATTTTATGATTTAAAAAGTCTTACATGTGAGAAATTAAATTAGCGAAAATAATTGCGAAATTTGGAGACTTTAAGATTAACGACTTGCACTGTCGGAACCCAGTAACGAAGTGGTACTTCTCATTTTTCGTTGGGCGCGCGCAGCTAGGAGGTGCCCAATTGAAAGTGTATGGTTTTTTGTTTTATATAAAAGAAATTTGAAATTTACTATTAAATGAAGTATTGAAAACTAAGAGTTACACAAACATTTTCCGCCCACTAAAACGAACGTTTTATAACCCGCAAAAATAAATAAAATAAAATAATAATAGGCAAAAAATATGTAATCCAGTTTGATTAAGTAAGAAAAAAAAAAAAAAATAATAAGAGAATACATTTTTAAATATTACATTACCCACGACATAAAAAAGACGTCACAAAATATTGGTACTTGTTTAATTTACTGGTAAAGGACACAATTTGACAACAGGACGTTTTAATAATCCTTGTTGTGTCTTTACTGTTACCACTCGTACATGCCCGTCTGGACCAGGATGTAATTCTACGATACGGCCCAGGGACCAATGTAACGGAGGTTTAGTTTTATTTTTAATAAGGACCAATGTATTTAATTCTACTTTCGTTGAAGGATGTAACCATTTAGAACGTTGTTGCAATGTATTGAGGTACTCGTGCTTCCAACGTTTCCAAAAATCTGAATTCATTCGCTGAATCAATTGCCAACGAGAAAGCGTATTTAATTGTAGAGTAGATAAATCTGAATCGGGACAAGAAGCAAGGGGTTCCATTGTAAGGAAATGCCCGGGGTAAGTGGCGAGAGATCGTTTGGATCGGAGCTTTGAGCACAGATTGGTCGAGAATTTAATAGAGCTTCGATTTGCGAAAGTAAAGTGGTTAATTCTTCGTAGGTTAATTTTTGGTCACCAATCACTCGATATAAATGTGACTTCACAGATTTTACAGCAGCTTCGCTAAGACCGTTAAAATGTGGAGAAGCGGGGGGATTAAAGTGCCACACAATTTGAAGATTTTCTGCTGCATGTTTTGACAATTCTTTTAATTGCGTATTAGCTCCGACAAAATTAGTGCCACAATCGCTATAAATAAATGCGGCTATGAAAACATCAGATGATAAGTCTGAAGCAAGCTCAATATGAATTGCCTTGGTCGCGCAACAGACAAAAATGCAAATATAAGATTTGTATACTTTGGCTCGGTATTTGCCCATGGTTATATTAATGGGGCCAGCGTAATCTAGGGTTACGTGAGAAAAACATTTTAATTGAGATATGCGAAACGAAGGTAATTCGCCCATATATGGGGTGTAAGTTTTCGGTTTCGTGTGGAAACACCGGAGACATTTTGACAAGACAGATTGAATAGCACGACGTGCCGACAATATCCAAAATTGTTGGCGTGATAAGTATAAAACAGTATTTAATCCGGGGTGCAAATTTTCTTTATGAATATGCTCAATAATAAGCTCTGTAAGTCTATGCGGTCGGGGTAAAAGAAGTGGAAAAGAAATATTAGCATGCCTTAAACGGTGCCCACTCTGACAAGACCATGCTTGTCAAGAAGAGGTGAGAGTTTACGAAAAGGTTTAGGTAAAAGCTCATTATTTTTTATTTGGATAATTAAATTAGAAAATTGAACTTCTTGAGTTCTTAAGACTAAAATATTTAATGATTTTTGTAATTCAATTGAGGATATTGGTCCAGAAAGCTTTGAATTTGTATTGCGACAGTTGTGAATAAACCTAGAACAATAGGAAATAATTTTTTGAATCTTAGGCAATGAAGAAATATTAAGAAGTAAGGTATCGATAAAAGTATTTTCAATTAGAGTTGATAAGACTATTTGTTTCTCTTGAGGTTTTTTTCTCTTGATCGATATAGGATAATTCCAAATCTTGTGGTAAAAACTGGTCAATTTTCCTCTCTGAACGAGCTAAAGTTAGCCACGATGGGCCGCTAAACCAGAGGGGATGATTTAATAGTTGTGCTGGGGTTAATCCGCGACTTGCACAGTCTGCAGGATTGTCTTGTGAGGTAACATGATGCCATGAAACATTTGGAATAGTTTCTTGAATATGGCTGACTCTGTTGGCCACAAAACTTTTCCAGCGATGGGGCGAACTAGAGATCCAGGCTAATACTACTTGTGAATCAGAATAAGCGAAAACTTGGTCAATACTAATAAGAGGAGAATATGTTTTTATAACAAAATCAAGAAGATTAGCGAGAAGGGTGGCTCCTAAAAGTTCCAACCTTGGAATACTTTGAGATTTAAGTGGCGAAACTCGTGATTTAGCTATAATTGGGGCAGTTTTGGTTTCATTAGTTACTAGCTCAATGCGAGCGTATACCGCGGCTGCGTAGCCACTCTCTGAGGCATCCGAAAAGCCATGTAATTCGCACCGGGTAATTTTATTAGGAAATATATATCTTGGAAATTTAATTTGTGATAAAGAGGGCAGTTCATTTTTAAATTGCGACCAGATATCAATAATATGTTGCTCAGGTTGGTCGTCCCAATCTATTTTGGAAATCCAGAGTTTTTGCATTAAATGTTTAGCAAGAAAAGATACTAAGGGATCGAATATTCGGGCGATATCAGATAAAATATTTCGTTTTGTACATGGTTTATCTGAGGGATGACAAACATAAAACATATAGTCAGAAGCAGGATCCCACTGTAGGCCCAAAACCTTAATGGATAAAGGTTCTTCCTTATCAAATGAGATAGGTATTTGACATTCATCTTGCGAAAAAGATGATAGAAGTTTCGGATTGTTACTGGCCCATTTTCTGAGCTCAAAACCTGCAGATTTTAAAATTGTAATAAGATCCTTTGTAAGGATAAGGCAACGTCTAGAGAAGGTGCGCCTGCGCAGATATCGTCAACAAATATGTCATTAAGAAGAATTTGGCAGGCCTCAGGATAATTTTTACTCTCCATTGAAGCTAAGTGTTGAATTGTACGTATTTCAAGAAAAGGGCTTGAAGTTACACCGAAGGTAACTGTATTCAAACGATACTCCTGAAGTGGTTCTCTGGGATCGAAACGCCATAAAATTCTTTGGTAATCTCTATGATTTGGAGTTAGAAGTATTTGAAGATACATTTGTTTTATATCGGCCAAAAATACGATGGGATGAAAGCGAAATTTAAGAAGAATAGTGTTTATGCCTGGTTGAAGTTTTGGACCAGGTAAAAGAGTATCATTTAGACTTAAACCTTTGGATCCTTTACAAGAGGCATTAAAAACTACGCGTACCTTGGTAGTTGATTTATCGGGTCTGACCACGCAGTGGTGGGGAAGATAATTGACAAATTTTTAGACTCATCAGGCGAAATGGGACTCATATGACCATTTTTGAGATATTCTTTCATAAAATCTGAGTAATTAGAGTATAATGTAGGGTTTTTAAGCAGACGAGATTCTAGGGAGTGAAAGCATCTGTATGCTACAGAGTATGTATCTCCGAGATCAGGCTCGGTGTGGCGAAAAGGAGCGAAACAATAAAACGACCAGAATTATTTCGAGTTACAGTATTTTGAAATATATTTTCACACTTCTTATCATCAGGTGAGAGATGCAATTTAGAAGGCAAAGATTCTAGCTCCCAAAATTTGCAAATATTTTGGTTAAGTGTTGATTCAAAGGAGGTAAAATATGAATTTATTGGAGAAAATGGAGCTATTTTATTGTCAGTTTTTCCTAAAAGCATCCAACCAAAAACAGTTTCTATAGCAGTCGGTTGCCCTGGCTCTCCAGGTATTCGACCTGACCTAAGAATTTGAGAATAAAGATCAGCACCTAGAAGCATATCAACCGGTGCAGGAGTATGAAAATGTTCATCAGCAAGTTTTAAATTGGAAATATGATTCCAGCCAGCACTGTTAATTTTAATTGATGGCATGTCTGAGCATAGTTTTTGTAAAACAAGTGCATCAAAATTAAAAGTAGGATCTGTTTTTCCAACAGGTCTTATTGTGCAATTAGATATACCATTAGTGGTAGATGATGACTTATTTACACCGATTATGGGCACATTCCATTGTTTTCTGGTAAGTCCTAACCGGTTTAAACAAGTTTGAGTGATTAAGTTTGCTTGACTGGCTGAATCGAGTACTACACGAATTACTTGAAAATTGCCTCTAGAATCGAGAATTTGGACTTTGGTAGTAGAAAGAAGCACTGTGCTTTGAGGAGTTACAGAAGAAGAGGCAGTACATCCACAGTTTACAATTTGATTTTCAGATACAGAAGTGCAATTAGTGTTTTGAGAAACGGGTTGATTATTTTGCGAAACATTATTATTTTGAGTATTTGTTCTAGATAATTCGATATTTTGTTGAAGATGCAACAAGGTGTGATGACGTAAGCTACAGATACGGCAATTGAATGTTGAAGGACAATTTTTAAGTTTGTGAGATAAGCGGAGACAATTTACACAAGCATTGTTTTGCTTTACATATGCAAAACGCTCAGAAGGAGTTTTAGTTAAAAATAGAGAACATTGCGACAAATTATGGCTAGTTTGATTACATAATCGGCATTTATAGGGAGACGAATTGTTTACAGGGACAGAAGTATTTCTTGAATATATATTTTTATTATTATTAGAGTGAGCTGGGTGAGTTCGAGCGGAATTTGAAGCATTTGCAAATAAAGATTGGTCATTTAGGTTAGAACTAGAGTTATTTGAAAAATTGGCTGAAAAGGTTGGATTAATCGAGTTACTAGTAGTATTTGCCATAAAATTATGGGAAGCGTGATTTTTTGAGTTAGAATGTGAGGAGAAATTTTGACTTTTACAATTATGTTGATTATTGGAAAATGATTTTTGATATGACTTTTGTGATGGTATATTCTGAACAGATTCTAATGCTCTGCATTGATTTTCAAGAAAATCAGTCAGATTTTGGTATGTTGGAAGCTCAATCTTGCTATGCTCTATCTCAAATGCTGTTCTTGTGGCCGAGTCTAACCTTTGAAGCAGCATATTAAAAAGAACAAAGCACCATTGATCTGTCGGAAAATTTAAAACTTTTAATGCAGCAACATTTTCCTTAAAAGTATCTAAAAGGTTACGTAAATCCTTAGCAATATTTATCTTTAAAATGGTGCGCTATTTAACGCGTTCCAATATGCGTTGAGGCTAAAATTTTTTATTTTGATAACGATCTGTTAAAGTTTGAAAGGCTATGTCATAATTAGATTCTGTTGTAGGAATAGATTTAATTAAATTAAGTGGCTCATTTTTCAGATATGATATTAAGTATTGAAATTTTTGAATTTTTGCTAAGTTAGAATTATTATGTACAAGTGACAAATACATATCATAAAAAGTAGGCCAATTTTTAAAGTACCATCAAAACAAGGAATTGTCAACTTAGGTAACTTAACATCAGGTTGGCTATTATTTTGAATTGAAACAAAATTAGTATGATTATTAGAATTGGGAAAAAGTTCAAAAAAGATTTTCTTTGTTTGAAAATAAAATTCATCAGTGTCTTTTCTAATAGCATCATGAGTGGAAAAATCTTCATCTGATTCGACAAGTCCTATTATATCATTGTGAATGCTTTTAAAATCATCATAAAATTCATCTAATCTTTCAAACTTTGACTGAAATAAACAACTTTGACTTGGATCGGCTTTAGCTTTTGAAGCTGCTACATGCTTCTGAAATTCGATTTACAAAAACTTTTCTTTTTTGCGACAATGCTTTAATATCACTCATTTTTAAAATACTTGAGAAAAATTATATTTTGTAAAACGTTATTTAATTAAAATATGTAATTTAAAAATATTAATTAGTTATTGATGAGAAATATATAATTATTAATTTTATTATTTAATTATTATTATTTATTATTAAATCAATGATATTGTTTTTATTTCTAAATTATTGAAAAGTTTAACTTTAAAAATAAACAGAATTTGACTACCTGTTATCCGCAAATGTAAACAACTTCGAGTAAAAGGGATTTTGTTTTTGTGAATATTCACTTAAAAACAGCAATAATTTTTCTTTGCTTTTTCACTTTTTAATTTGAAGCAAACTTATATCACGCCTGTAAACCAATAAATTAAACAAGAAACACCATTTATTGTGCGACTGTAAGAAAAGAAATAACGATTTTATTTTAATATTACAGAAAATATTTTCAAAATTAAACTGAAAATGTAAACAACTATAATTTTAGACAGTACCGGTCAAAATCAGCAAAACTTCATGTGACCGTTTATTGGCTTATGAGAAAATCGATCGCGATAGAATGACGGCGCATGAATCTACTGAGTCGTATCGATCACTATTTATAACGGCTAGGAGCAGGAATTGGAATTTAAATATGGCGAATAATTTTTGGAAAAATAAATTTAATTTTGAAAATTATTTTTTTAAATTTTTTATTAGTAAAATCCGGCTCGAAGGACCAAAAATGTTTGTGAATTTAAAGAGAAATTTGAATCTATTAGTTTCCTTCGATAACACGGGACTGTAAACGTGTTATTAATATTAATTTAAATCAGAAATAAAGCGAACCATACATCAGTCAAAAAAGTAATGGCGGCTAGATTTGTAGTCTTTCAGCTCAGGAATGTCTCTTTCAGCTTCAGGGATCCCTGTATTTTGTCACCATCAAGTCCAACAACGGCACTATAATTTTATGATTTAAAAAGTCTTACATGTGAAAAATTAAATTAGCGAAAATAATTGCGAAATTTGGAGACTTTAAGATTAACGACTTGCACTGTCGGAACCCAGTAACGAAGTGGTACTTCTCATTTTTCGTTGGGCGCGCGCAGCTAGGAGGTGCCCAATTGAAAGTGTATGGTTTTTTGTTTTATATAAAAGAAATTTGAAATTTACTATTAAATGAAGTATTGAAAACTAAGAGTTACACAAACAGATAATAATATAGAAATTTGTTTTATTTTTATGTGTGGTCATCTTGGGGCAGTAGTAAAAGATATTTTTTTTTTAATTTAATTTAATAACCGTGTTTTTTTTTTAATTTTATATCTAAAAATTATTATATACTGGTTATGTTGTGGTGTAATTTTTTTTTTTTAATTATTAATGAGATTGCAATAATGCATACTTAAATTCTTTGTATCTGCCTTTGTGTTTATTGCTTTTTTGTTTTTTTGAATAAAAACCATTTCTAAGAATTCTCTTTTCTGTGTATTTGTTTCTGTTTTCAAAATTTTTGTGTTTTCAAAATCAAAAGTGTGTTTTTTTTCGGTGGAGTGGTTTGTTAGAGCAGTTTTGTTGCGTTTGTTGTATTTATGACTATTTAGTCTGTTTTTTAAATATTGGCTTGTTTGTCCTATGTAAACGTTATCACAGGCCTTGCAAGGAATTTCATATATAATATGGCTTTTTTTGTTTTTTTCAATTTTGCTCTTGAGATTTGAAGATAATTTTTTGTAAATTAGGCCCTTATGGCAAACTGTAATATTTCTTTTTTTAAAAATATTTTGAATATTTTCGAGAGTTTAGGAATGTAAGGTAGGATAGATATTTTTTATTATTATTGTCTTTTTCCTGCCGTTTCTGAATTTGTTTGAATTATAAAATTTGTGAATTTTTTTTTAAAAATTGAGTTAATTAAATTATCAGGGTAGTTATTGTTTAAGGGCTTTTTTTGCTTTAGTTATTGCTTTTTTTCTATATGGTGGGTCACTTAAATATATCGCTCTATCTGCAAGGCCATTTACAACTGACTTTTTTTGAGAGAATGGGTATTGAGAATTAAAGTTTAGATACCTCGAAGACCAGGTGTCTTTTGTCTACCATTCCGTTTCAATTGAGGTGTTCTTGTTATGTAGTGTTAGGTCTAAAAAAATTATTTTTTTATGGTTTTCGATTTCACTTGTAAATTGTAATTTTTTGTGATAGCCGTTGAAACAGTTTAAAACATAATCTATTTTATCTTGAGGTACAGCTGTTATGCAATCGTTCACGTAGCGAAAAAAGAAAGGTAGAGTAAAATTTAGTTTTGAAATAATTGTCTCTTCTAGATCTTCTAGTTCAAGCTGGGCAATTACACTTGAAATAGAAGAACCCATTGCACATCCGTCAATTTGTTTATAGAATTGTTGGTTATAAAGAAAATAGGTAGAGTTGAGTGTAAACAAAAATAACACATTAAATGACCAAAAACATAGTTGGATTGAAAATTTAACCGACACCGTTATCCCTGACTATGCCGTAGAAATTCTTAGGTTAGGTCCCAACTACGCCACTCCAATTGAAAACCCTAACGAATTTCCCACTATCGACCTAATTACAAATATAGAATCAACAATAAATACCTTACCGTGCAGCACCAGAGACGACCTTAGAGCAAAATGTTGCAACGTTATAACTAACTACAAAAAAATATTAATAAAAACAAAGGTTCAAAAAATCATCAAAAAAACTTTTGTGCTAAAGTCAAAAAAACAAAGTTATTTATAAAAAATCATCCAGACCTTAAAATCCTGAAACCAGATAAATCAAATAAAACAGTAATTATGCAATCGACCGACTACGATAGAAAAATGAACGATCTTCTTCAAGATAACACCATTTATAAAAATACCTAACGACCCCACAAATATTTATCAAAAAGCTAACAACGAAATAATAACTCGATGGGAAAACAAAACATATATCTCTCCTGATACGGCAAAAAAACTTAAAATACATAATGCCCATCCACCGAGAATCTACGGACTCCCAAAGCTCCACAAACAAGGAATACCACTAAGACCCATCGTTTCATGCATCCAATCCCCATACGAAAATTTATCTAAATATCTAAAAAATATTTTAAACAACGTAGTAAATCAAAACAAATATTACATTAAAGATTCTTGGCATTTTAAAGAAAAGATAAAATCTATTATTTTACCTAAAAATTATCTACTTATATCACTTGATGTCGTATCACTATATACAAACATCCCCACAAAGTTAGCAAAAGACATAATTAAAAAAATTGAATAAAATTAAACCATACACTGACATTCCAATCAATGAATTTCTTGAAGCCATTGAAACTACACTCAACTCTACCTATTTTCTTTATAACCAACAATTCTATAAACAAATTGACGGATGTGCAATGGGTTCTTCTATTTCAAGTGTAATTGCCCAGCTTGTACTAGAAGATCTAGAAGAGACAGTTATTTCAAAACTAAATTTTACTCTACCTTTCTTTTTTCGCTACGTGGACGATTGCATAACAGCTGTACCTCAAGATAAAATAGATTTTGTTTTAAACTGTTTTAACGGCTATCACAAAAAATTACAATTTACAAGTGAAATCGAAAACCATAAAAAAATAAATTTTTAGACCTAACACTACATAACAAGAACACCTAAATTGAAACGGAATGGTACACAAAAGACACCTGGTCTTCGAGGTATCTAAACTTTAATTCTCAACACCCATTCTCTTAAAAAAAGTCAGTTGTAATTGGCCTTGCAGATAGAGCGATATATTTAAGTGATCCGCCATATCGAAAAAAAGCAATAACTAAAGCAAAAAAAGCCCTTAAACTTAATAACTACCCTGATAATTTAATTAACTCAATTTTTAAAAAAAGAATTCACAAATTTTATAATTCAAACAAATTCCAGAAACGGCAGGAAAAAGACAATAATAATAAAAAAAAATATCTATCCTTACCGTACATTCCTAAACTCTCTGGAAATATTCAAAATATTTTTAAAAATGAAAATATTACAGTGTGCCATAAGGGCCATAATTTACTTAAAAAATTATCTTCAAATCTCAAGAGCAAAATTGAAAAAAACAAAAAAAGCCATATTATATATGAAATTCCTTGCCAGGACTGTGATAACGTTTACATAGGACAAACAAGCCAATATTTAAAAAACTGACTAAATAGTCATAAATACGACAAACGCAACAAAACTGCTCTAACAAACCACTCCACCGAAAGAAAACACACTTTTGATTTTGAAAATACAAAAAATTTTGAAAACAGAAACAAATACACAGAAAAGAGAATTTTAGAAATGGTTTTATTAAAAAAAACAAAAAAGCAATAAACACAAAGGCAGACACAAAGAATTTAAGTATGCATTATTGCAATCTCATTAATAATTAAGAAAAAATACACCACAACATAACCAGTATATAATAATTTTTAGATATAAAATTTAAAAAAACAGATTATTAAATTAAATTTAAAAATATATATATATATATATATATATATATATATATATATATATATATATATATATATATATATATATATATATATATATATATATATATATATATATATATATATTTTTTTACTACTGCCCAAGATAACCACACATAAAAATAAAACAAATTTCTATATTATTATCTATATGCAAAGAACTCTACCTCACTGCTATTTTAAAATATATTTAACAGTTTTTTACATTTCTTGATATTAAACACATATTTATTCTTTTTGGTAAAATGGTAAGATGGTGCTAGTAATTCTATAAACTATCAAAAAATAAATGATAATTAAAAAAAAATAAATAGTTGAAACGAAGACCGTTTATTGTATTTATTTGTTTTAAATGTTAAGTGTTTGTTTGTCACTTTAAGTTCTAAATGTTCATTACACAACAAAAATGAGTGTTTTATGTGAAAAACCCCTTAGTTTTAAGGTAAGATTAAATTTTAATATATAATATAGGTAAAATTTCAATCAAAAAATTTTTGTATTGCAGATTGATTTGTTGTTATAAATAAAAAAAAATACATATATACCTGATGAAGGCCCTTCCAGGCCGAAACGTCGTAATTGACATAAATTATATGAAAATTGCTTAGTAAGCAACTGTTTTTATATATTGCCTGACCTTATCCCCAAGAAAATCCAGAAAATTTTGGAAAAACATAAACTATATATATATATATATATATTTATATATATATATATATATATATATATATATATATATATATATATATATATATATATATGATATATATATATATATATATATATATATATATATATATACATATATATATACATATATATATATATATATATATATATATATATATATATATATATATATATATATATATATATAAATATATGGGTATTTCTCTGTAAGCTGAGCAACTCAGTGTCCTAGGCCGATTTAATATGAAAAATATAGTTTATTTTATAATTTGTACTTAACTTAAAAAGATAATCACCCAATTTACGGCTGTCAATCTTACAATATCCAATAAAATAAAGTTTATCAAAAACGTTTTTATAATGCTCAATGAACAGTCCCCTGCATGTCCCCAAAAATAGTCCCCTGGTTAAAAAGCTGTTAATCTCACAAACACTTTTTTTAAAATATTCATACCTATAATATTTGAAATCAAATGAACTTTTTACTGACAATATAAGAGAAATCCATTTTTTAATTAAATAATTCATCTAAAAATATTATTGTTTATTTTGTCCCCAATTTTACGCAGTCCTCTGGCTCTTATTGAAAACTACCTTAATAACATTTAATACAATTAATCTTAATTTCTACGTAGTGCTTCGTACGCTTTTTAAGTTTGCCCAATGATAATAATTAAATAAAATTTTTATTGTATGTATATGTAGGGGGCGCCACCTACACGGTGTTTAACGATTTTGAATAATTACAACTTTTTTGTACGGCCCTGTATTACATTTTTGAGTTAATTAAATAATCGTATATATATATATATATATATATATATATATATATATATATATATATATATATATATATATATATATATATATATATATATATATATATATATATATATAATTATATATATATATATATATATATATATATATATATATATATATATATATATATATATATATATATATATATATATATATATATATAAAATATTTAATTATTTTAATTGCGGTATAAAATTTTTAATAGGCACTTACACAGAGGTTTAAATTGAGATGACATTTGCTTTCCAAATGGCGGCATAAGAAGAATTTATGCTTATTTTTTTTTAAACAACTTGCACCAGAACTACCTAACGAGTTTATTTACTGGTTTTTAAAACAATGCTGAGCAAATATCAGACAGTTTACTTTTTACTTAAAATACCATTTTTGACGTAAACGTTTTTGAACATTTTAAGTGAAAAGTGGTACGTATTAAACATTAGCGGCAAATTGTGTTTCTTTAGCCACAGAACAGTACACAATCTTTTTATTTTTTTGAAAAAAAAACATTATTAGTTTTATTAAAATGGTGCATTTCATTATGTTCTATTTTGTTAAAAGCGATTGCTTTTATTCGGTTTGATAACTAGTTGCATTTATAATTTTGCCTATATGCGTTCTGATACTTAAAATTATATATTATATTTCAACGGAAAAAAAATATGTGTAATATTTTTTTAATCCTTGATTTGCCAATAGAAAAGTTAAAGCGTAGCTAAAAGTATACATATATAGCAAATAATAATAACAGTGTATTATTATAAGGAGTTAATAAATAGTTCACAACAATTTGCTTTTCGCCCTTTATATTTTACAAATAGATTATAACAGCAACATAAATTCTATTTTTCTTAAAAAAGCGGTTATTTAGTTTCTGGTATTTGTTTGTATTAACAATTATAGTTACTCCTTAAAATAAAGTTTTAACACTAATTTGCATTTTTAGTGCATCTCAAGCATTATGCCATTATTGGCAGATACCGGTTACAGGTTATTTAAATTAGTAACAAATAAACATTTAAAATAATAAAAATACCCAAGATTCAGTAATAACTAATATAATTAAAGCATTTTGGCTAAACAACCATTAACAAACACCGAGTTTCGACAAACGGTTATGGACATATCGAATGTGTTACATATTTCAAAAAAAAAAGAAAATTATTAATAAACACTCGGGTACACTGTTAAAATTTAACTTATAATGCTTCTTCTCTGCCGCATTCGTATCAGATAGACGACAAGTGATATGCGGAGCATTTTTATTTCGAAATGTACGAAATAATACTCTGCATTTTCTTTAATCTTTACATGGGTATTTAGCTAGTATTTAAATTTTATTTAACTTCTGACAACACTATTTCTGTATTTAATTTTAAATAAAACAAATTTAATTTAAAAGACATAAAACATGATTATCATGCTCATATTGATTATATACTAAGTGAAATAGAAAATGCAACACCCAGACTTATTTATTGAATTTTAATAAAAACTTGTAAACATATTTGCTATCGTAAAAATATACGCTGATAAAATTTTGAAGGCATTCTGAGCCGTACTTTTTTTGTAAAGGCTTTTTTTTGTCATAGCAGGATCTGAACAATATGAACATGTTTCTTAATATTCAGTATTTTTTCTGTGTTGGATTTGTTGGGTTCCATTTGTTTCATTGCATTATCATACCTAGAGTTCGGAAACGCGCTAATTTCACTCAACTTGCTGAGTTTGAGAGGGGTCGGATAATAGGGTTACGTGAAGCCGCATTTTCTTTAAGAGAAATCGCTAATCGGATGAATCGAGACAAAGCTACAATAATAAGATGTTGTCGAGCGTGGTTCCAAGAAGACCGAAATCGACAAGTTAGAGGTACCGGACGCAAAAGACAGACTACAGAGCGACAGGATCGTTACTTGAGGCAACTAGCACTTAGAGATTGATTTTCCGCAACAGACGCAGTTGCGAACCAGTGGTTTGATGCTGTCAGAAGGGCAATAACAGTAAGGACAGTTTATCGCCGAATAAGGTTTTTCGGCTGTTTTCATACTGTCCCCATGTTGTACCAGCTCTGACCCCACAGCATCGTTGGCAACGATTGATATGGAGAAGGAAGAGACTTAAATGGAATGCGAAATGAAATTCAGTCGTGTTTAGCGATGAGTCCAGATTATGTTTGGGTACACATGATGGCCGTGCAAGAGTCAGGGGGAGACGTGGTGAAAGACGGAACGTCGAATTTTCCATCGAACGGCATATTCATTGCACTGCGGGTGTTATGGTTTGGGGTGCCATTGCTTACGGCAGCAAGTTACGATTAGTGTTCATTCGAGGTAGATATATATATATATATATATATATATATATATATATATATATATATATATATATATATATATATATATATATATCGACGAAGTTTTAAAACCACATCTGCTTCCGCTTTTAAAAACGTCACCTTTTTAGCAGGACAATGCACGACCCCTTGTCGCAAGTGAGACTTTTTAGAAGCGTCTGGTGTAAATCTGCTTTAGTGGCCTCCTCGATCTCCAGACCTTTCCCCCATCAAACATGTATGGATATTATGATGAGAAGAAGGTTGAAAAATGCACCGCACCCTCCACAAACATTGGCGGCTTTACGAAGCCAAATTTAGATTGCCTGGGATGCAAAAAAAACATAATTTGTAAATACTTTAACCAATTCTGTGTATAATAAGAATATCCTTAATACTTTGTACGACACTCATTTGGTCAATATATTACTTTTTTATAAAAAAAAATATAGGAACAAAAGTTGATTTTAGTATTTTCTTGTTAAAGTGTACTTCTTGCAAAGAATTTATCTAGTTTAAACGATTTTTTTTAAGAAAAACGGCGTTTTTTTAACTTATAGGAACTCAATATGTTTTTATAGTTTAGAGACACTACCCTTTGACCAATTACCAGAATTTAGTTAACATTTTTTTTTATTCTTACAATAGCATATACATTTATTATAATAATAAATTAGAAAAACAAAATAATAATGCATTTTAATCAATATACAATAACAGACAAAATAAAACATAACAATTTTAATAACCCAACTTCTAAAAGGCATTTTCCGTTGCTCCAATTTTTGCAATAGATAATACGTTTTCAATTTTCCTTCGACAACTGCAACAGGTACGGAAATATTTAGAATTTCTTAAAAGCGTCTGCATCTGATGGATAATTCATGAGAGACCTAAATAAAATGCCATCGCTTTAAAGTTAGACCATTAACCGTACAATTTATTTAAAGAGTTAACCTAATAAAGTCTTTTAGATCTTGCGTTAAAAATTGTAAAACGAACAGTGATGGATAAATTAAATATACCCAACTAACATATTGTTCAAATTTGGTTTACTTTGGAACTCGCCTTTTATTTCAGTTGTGACATAGAGTTCATTCCACACCCCCTACCATGGCACATCTGTCTTCAGGTACATATGGTAGTATATTAATTTCCTAGTTGTTTTCCATATATTTCTTATATGGTAAAAAGTTGGCACCTATGCACTTTTTTAAATATAAAATAAAAAATGGTGAATTAGAATATAAGGTTGGTAAGGTTGTAATTGAATATATGCGTAAGCAATTAACAATGGTGGACATTTCTGTCAAAAATATATTATCTACGATAAAGGGAATTTTTTAAGACATTACATCCATTAAAAATTTGCCTTTTGTCAAATCAATAATAAAAGCCAAAGATAATGTGCTTAAAACTAAACATATTGTAAATAAATGCCACCTGCCAAAAACAAATTTTATCAAATAATCACACCTATTAAAACTTAAACACTTATAAAAAAAATTATGTAGATTTACCCAACAAACATTTTGGTTAACTTTGAAACTGGAAATGAAGCATATTTATTTTTATAAACGTAAGAATATAGTAAATTTTGACATCTATAAACAGCGCTATAGCGTGGGTTAGGGGCGCCCGGGGCGGAGAGAGAGTTTGCCGCCCCTACAGAATCAAAAATAAAAATTTATACCCCTAAAAACGTAAGAATAAAAAATGATAATAAAAAACAGTTTCATAGGTCAGCTATACAAATTATTTATTATGCTACTTGACATGACATAGTATCTTAGTATCTCCAACTAAAACGAAACGATATTAATTTTACGGGTTTTCCGGGCAGCAAAATCTGAAATTACATTGTCAAAATCTACTTCGTTTGCTAAATTATGCTTGATTGATAATATTTCCAAATGAGTTAACCTCAGTGAATCGTAGTAGTACGTAAGTAATTACTAATTAATTTCAATTTAGAACAGCTACATTTACAACTAGCTACAGTGATGCCCACTGTCAAAAATATCCTTAGCACTATAGCAATATTAGGAACGGACCCAACTATATTGTTGTACAAACTGGAGAAGTTCAAGTCAAAATTTCTGCTTCTCTATTTGACGCACGAACGAAATTTTGGAGTCTTTCACGTTCTCGCTGAAATTCTTCTATATCAATATCATCTGGTGCTTGCTCCAGTTTGCAAATGTATTCAGGGTTCAATAGGTTTGATGGCGTTAAAAAAAGAAGCTGTTAAAATCTTGTAAGTGAGAAGTAAACATTTCACGCCGCAATTCCGTCGTCATCATGAAAGCGTGTTTTCTTTCTCAACGCCCTATTCTTCACATAACTTTTTTGCAAAAGTGGATGCTCCATAAACCAGATCATTTCTGTTTTCCACCAAGAAGATCTCTAAAGCCCTAACTTTAGTGAAGCAAGAACTAATGTGAAGGCCTTTTGTCTGTAGATACAGTTGAGTTTTATTAACTTCCACAAGAATTACATTCTAGAACCAAGATATCATAGAAATGCAAATAAGTGAATGGCAATCAAAATACAACCAACTTCGGATCTGGTTGTCATATTTTCTGTCACATCAGTCGAAAGCTGTTTCAAAAGATCCATTATTTCTGAATAATGGTTCTTCATCACATTAACTGCATCATGTCTGGCGCTCCAGCGAGTATCAATATAGCGCTTCACAGCTCTTCGCTTCGTTACAGTAGTTAGGGTGTGTCGACGATAAGAAAAACACAAAGACGTGTTCCAAGGTACCAAAAAAAGTGATTGAATCAATGGCAATCGATACACCATGTACTCTAACCAGGTTTAGGGAATGATTTGTGCATGACACAAACTGTGCCCTCGGATTCGCCTCTTTAATCCTTGCTTGAACTCCACTATGTACACCAGACATAACCGCTGCTTGTCCTCTACAGTCCTGTATAGCCAGTCCTTCTAATGTAATCTTGTCTACAATCATTTTCGTTAGTTGCTCTGCATTTCGTCGTCAAAAGACTCCACTACCTCTACTTTGCCTTCTTCATACTTCACACACCGTAGCATCTGACTAACTTGATCTTCATGAGAGAGATCTGGTATACCGTCAAAAATTGTAATAAAATATTTTACTTCTTTCACCTGCCTAATAACTTTTTCGCAAACTCTATCCTCCAAAACTTGGATGAATTTGTTTTGTGCCTGAGGTGACAAATACGAGACTTGGATTTTGCTTCCAAGCTTATTCTTCGTAACATGTTCACATAATATCGCGTCGTACTTTGCCAGAAGCATCACGATTTGAAAAATTGCCTTCTTTGCCACTGGCAACGTTTTTATCAGGTAATTTAAAATGCTTTTTTTCTTTGCGTACAATTGTTAGCTCTGCTTTATTGATCGTTGCTCCCTGGTTTATCTGGATTTTTAATTCCCTTCGCTTAAACAAGTTGTCATTGTGTACTTTGCTGGACTCATGTTTATACACCTTTGGATTTATCTTTAAATTTAAGTTAAACCCATCCGTGGTGTTGAATTCTGAACCAGTGGCCCTCATTTTTATAGAAGAAAAAAGACGGCAGTAAAAGCAAAAGAGGGACTTCTTTGCTGGCGAGTATACCATCCAAGAGAGTAGGATTCTTTCACCAATTGGTAGTTGGCGATAGAGCCAGTCCCGGGTTAATTTTCTTGTTTGTCCTTTTGTTAAGGTTCCTGGGCGACTTACTTCTGCGAATTCACTATCCAAGTGCTGAACAGCTGCTGAGCCTTGCTGTACTAGATGATCCGTTATCACAGCTGGTCATTTACCGACCTCTTTTAAATTGGTACATGATTCTAGAACAAGATCAGCTTTAGCTTTTTCTTTAAAAAGATCAGTTTGTCCGCCTGAGCTAAGACTTCTTTGTCTAAAGGGTTGTTTAGGTCGACCAGGCGAATTTAATAAAATCAGAGTTGAAGCTTGTTCCAATGTTACTGTATGCTGGAAATCCTTCGCTTCGGTCAAAAATTTAATATCCGTTTCAGTGTTCGTCTCATTTTGGTCCTGTTAAATATTACTGACTGATTGACCAGCACTTTTGAGAAATTTCAACGTTGAACCCCTGTCTCGCTGTTCTCTTTCTTCCTTCTCCTTCCGCTTTTTTCGAAAGGATGCTCCGCTTTCTTGGACTCTTCATATTATATTGTTGCGAGTTGTGTTTTACGTTTTACGCCGTAAAATTTACGGGCTCTTTTAGATAAGTGAGACTCACACTAGTCACAGTCTGTATTTTACAAACTATATTGATCACATAAATACACGATACAATCAACAAAATATTAAATTCACTAATTTATAACGTCCTAAACTCGGTAACTGCTCGTAATTCCCTTTAGTCTATCTCCAATGTTCGCTCACTACTGACTGACTCGTTGGCGGTCATATATGTCGTTTCCCACACCTGTTCTAGATGCTTTTGGGAAATTCGAGACTCTTATAGACTCTGATATACAAGGACGCATCCATAAGTGCTGAGTATACAGGGGCAGTTTAATAAGTTACTGACGTTACTGATAGTTATGTGGGGCATATGGTCATATGTGGGGAAAGGGGCATATCTTCGTTTTTTAATGCCCTAGGAGGTTGAAACTTTGTCCCGGGGGGTTGTCTCAGGCACCCCAAAGGCGATTTTGCCACATCTTCAGATTTTTCCCTAAATCTAGGGAAAAGTAAATCTGGCAAGTCCGCCGCCTTTGTATCAGTTTTTGCGCCTGCCTTTCTATGCCGCTATTTATAAAGTCCGATCTTCAAATACCAATTTAACCATCTGTAAGCACAGTACATCACATCACACAACACATTTAATCTCCGCTGCAAAAAAAAACTAAAAATTAAATTATAAAAACCGCTTTCTTTATTAAGGTGCTTTTACTTTTTGAAGGATTTCTTGCGTCAAACTTATCTTACTGCAATTTTTTTTTGTAAATTGTATTTATTTAATATTTTTGCAGTTAAAGGAACTTATTGTTGCAATTTACTTTAATAATAAAGTTTACCAAGTTACCAAAATATATAGGCAACTTATTTATTTTGTTAAATCCTTCAGTATTAAATGGATGCACAAATAAATTTTTAATTGTTATTTATAAATAAATTTTAATCGACGCTCGACGTTCTTCTAGGTTAAGTTAATTGTATAGTGTCCAAATATTTTACGATTACTATCTTAAAATCACTATAATATTTACCAAAATAGCCGTGTTGCCCAAAAAATAGCCCTGGCCTTTTGTTCTTGCACGTAAGAAATATTGCAGCAAGAAATTCGCCAACCGTCAACCGAAAAAAAAATCGATTTTGCACGTCTATGCTTAGATCAAAGAAAAATAAAATTTAAGCCTATTACTTCTATTAAACAACACGAGGAACTTTGTTTAAGTTTTTAACTACCTAATTTGCAAATTGCAAATACTTTTTTATTGCCAATAGATCCACGTATCTTATAAGTTTAAAGGTGTTTTTATGATAGTTTTATCACACCTTTAAAAACCAATCCTACCATATTAGTCATATAAAACTTTATTTTATAGGTCGACGAATCGAAATGTGGTGGATTTAAACCCTGGTTTCAAGAAGCCTGCAATCAAATGGATTGCCCCACGTGGTTTACGACAAAGTGGTCTGGGGTAAGATATAATTTATTTCGAAGATCAAGGATAGTTGAGTTTAACGGTAGTTTTCCACTTATCGCGATATCAATTCCGAACCAGTGCATTTTTAAAGCGTCACAAAATTTGGTTAAAAATTGGCTATTAAACAAGCATTGGTAAAAAAGGTTTTAAACTGAAACAAAAGGTGTCTATAAAAAGTTGCCTAAATAGTGATAAATGTTACCTTTGTGAGTTTTTTAAGGTTTTTAAGGTTTAAAAAATAATATGATAAATCTTACCTTTGTGAGTTTTTTTAAGGTTTAAAAAATAATAAAATTAGAAAATAGCAAATCCAGTAAATTAAGTAAATGTAAAGCTAATTCAAATTTCATATCATGAATATAGTTGGCACATTTTTATAATAAAAAAGGCACTTTATATAACTCCGTTAATAGGTTTGCCTTTTTAAGGGGATTTTGACCAAATTTAATCTTTTTGGCTAATAAAATTCTTATCAACTTCTTTAGTGGAGTTGACTGTTATTTCTTATTTTGTTATATGAAGTAATAAGCCCCTGTTTTGTCACAATATTGCGTGCTGCAAATTATCCTAAAAATATCGTATATATAAACCAAAAACTATTATGAATGTAACTTACCAACAAAATTGTTTTATTGGTTTTCTTTAATATCTTTATCATCGATTTCGGGATTTTTTAAACATGTATGGTAAGTTTATATGTTAATTTTTAACTCATCAACTATTATTTAAACAGAATTTAGCCATTTTTGTAGATAAACATAACTGACAGCTAAAATTGTTTATCTTCAGCACCCATAAGGCTTAATTCACACTATCGTTCTTGATACACTCTCGGTTCGCTCTCGGTTCGACATAAACATTCTTATATTCAGACTTTAGTTCAAGTCTGTCCAAGTTCAATTCAAGTTTAAAAAACTGAACGTGATTTAATCAAAACTAACAACTTTCGTGCGTTCGGGTTTAACGTACAGATTTTGGTTAGGTTCATTAGTTTGCTCTCCGAACACACCAAAGGGGATGCTTTAATAAAAGGGGCCTATTCACATGCGAGTATGTCCGGCGTATCTGTCCGAGAGACGTGTTCGTCGGACAGATCCGCCATGTATATCCATGTGTTCGGCGTACATGTCTGTCTCGCTGTCCGTAGCCCAAGGCGACGATCACCGGTTGCGAGCCAGACAGTTACGCACGTGAATAGTCTTGTTGCGGATTTGCTCGACCGACGTAAAATTTTGCATCTCATTTTGCATTTTTTTACCTATAGGTCTATGCGGAGTAGTTTGTATTTTATATTGTTAAAATGGCTTTCGCGGGTAACAAACCATTTTGGAAAAGTTTTATTTTATTATATAAGTCAAAGCCTTGCTGTGTTATTTGGAGTTTTCTAATTAAACTCATGTGAGAATACTTCCTTTTTTCCAAGAACCAGCGCTTTGACCACAGCCTTTTCTTCTTCCTTTCATCAAATAAATATACTGTAAATTAAGGCTTAATGTTTAAAAGTGAAAAGTAACTTTTTCAGAAACTTAAAATAATATTGGATTGAAGCGCCAAAAATCTTGCCCAGTTAAATGTTTTTAAAACCCAGTTATGTTTACTGCCGCGAAAAAAGTCAGCCCAGTCTTATCTTTAACATATGAGCGGCCAAGTTTTGCAGAACAATAAGTTATTTAACCTTGCTGGAGTTACTTTTAAGAATAACATTAACTAGCATAATAATGTGTTATAGTTTTGTGGCGGATTCATGTTTCAGTTTGTTTTCTTTGGGATACTCGCATTACTACTCTTTTAACTAGCGTAGAAACATCACATTTGTAGCCTCAGCAGCTTCAAAAAACTTGGATATCCTTTTCGTGCCAGAAAGTATATATCCCCTTCTAATTTGTATACTCTGTATGTATTCCAAATCAAACTCTTTTTAGAATATTGTTGCCAGATCATTTAAAGAAGAGCTGTTTGTCTTATTACTCATCCCATGCTTACAGGAAAGCTGCCTTTATTTGCTCACCGACGGGCTGTAGGTAATCTCTCGCTCTTTTATAGGTTATTTACGGCTTCGACTCTAAGGACTTTGCCAATATAAATACCCCTCTGGCAGCTTCTAACAGAGCAACACATAGTGTCATTTTCTACATCTTTTTACAGTCCAAATTAAGAGGCTCCGGACTTCCCACTTCGCTCGTTCCTTCATCCCTAGAGTGTCAAGACTGTGGAAACTAGTGCCAGCAAAGGTTTTCTTTTCTCTTCCAAATCTCTAAATACTTAACTTCTGTATTAGTTTTGTTAAGCTGTGGTTAGTTTTGGGTTGTATATCGATCATTGGTTTTGGTTTATTTCATTTTTAACCTAACGCTACTTATCGTTGTTTTAATGAATTGTCAACATTGGAAATCTGGCAGTGGTGTTGACATCATTGTTTAACTGCGCATGCCTAAAAAATACTTAAATGTGTAACCACATCTTAAGGGTTTCAAAGACATTTCTTCTTTTTCTTCTTCTTCTTCTTCTTCTTCTTCTTCTTCTTCTTCTTCCCTGGGAGCCGTTTTGATTAACTACCGGAGGCGGAGCCTCATGGGCTTTTTGTGCCTAATCTCCCATTATCTTTTATATCAATCCTCTCATTAGTCTTGTTCCTTCTACAAGGCTGTATAACCCCGAGACTGGTTGGTTGTTATATTCCCGTGCGCTCATTTCCGGTTGCCCAAATAATGCCTGTCTTTTGTGAGTTAATGCTTTACATTCGCACAGGATATGGTAGGCTGTTTCTTCCCCCTCGTCGCACATTCTGCAACTTGGGTCCCCATTGTATGAGCCTATCTTGTGTAGGTGTCCTCTTAGGTTATCATGCCCCGTTAGCAACCCTACTGTTATGCGAAGTCTTTTCCTACTTTGTCTGAGTAGTTCTTCCTTCGTTTTTTGGATGGGCCTCTTATGAAGCTTTTTCCATGTCTAATTCTACTGAGGTTTCCCCAGTATTCTTCGTGTTTGTTTCGGATCTAATCCCTGGTTTGCCCTCGTGCTGTGGTTTTGGTCACTTCAAGGGTAGGTTCTACCCCAGGCCCAAAGTATGGTGTGGATGATCCCTGTCTCGCTTTTTCATTGCCTTCTCTCCCCGAATGTCCTGGTACTCACAAGAGAGTTACTCTGTTGCGTTCTCCCAGGGCTTCCAGTTCTTTTTGGCATTCCCATGTCAGCTTGGACGTTACCTTGGGGTTTACTAGTGCCCCTAGTGATGCCTGGCTGTCTGTTATTATTTAGATCCGCTTGTTTTTATAAGCCCTCCTGTTATTTTCTCTTGTACAGTGCAGTAAAGCATATATTTCCGTTTGAAATACAGAACTGTGTGTTCCTAGTGGGATGGAGAATTGTGAATTCCTCATTTCACTGTACACGCCCGCTCCAGTTCCCTGCTCGGTTTTGGAACCATCCGTAAACCAGATGATGCCTCCAACCGTGCCGAGGAGATCGGGTTGCTGCCACTCACTTCAATCTGGAATTTTTACCTCAAAGTTTTTGTTGAATGAGTATTGGGGAATCATCTGGTCAGTTGTGTAACTATGTGTCGCATTTTTGTCCACCATACCAGTGATGCGTATGTTATTATAGGCCTTACCACCACGGTGTATAACCAATAGACCATGTTTGGTTTAAGGCCCCATGTTTTCCCATGAGCGCGTCTGATTAACATAAGAGTCATCTTCGCTTTCTTTCTTATTTTCTGAAGATGATGATTTCAGGTAAGTTTAGAGTCTAGGATGACACCCAAATATTTTATCTCTCCCACAATCTTGATTGTTTCACCTCGTAGGATCAGGGGTCCTAAGTCCTCTAGATTTCTTCTTTTGGTGAAGGCAACAATGGCTGATTTAGAAGGGTTTATGTTTAGTCCCTTCTTTCTCGTCCATATTGTAACTGCGTTTAGGGCCTGTTGCATTTTATCCCTAACAGTATTGTTAAATTTTCCTCGGGCCATAATGACGAGATCGTCTGCGTTTGGTGCCCTGTTTGGTGCCCTTCAATAGGTCGTCCATGACAAGGTTCCATAGGAGTAGGGACAGAACTCCCCATTGCGGACAACCCGAGCTACAAGAGTTTTTTCAAGAATTGAAGTATATACTGATCTGCTCTTTAGCATGCAGTTTGTCCACCTGCAGCTTGTTGCGTCGATCCCTTTACGCCTCGATGCGTTTGAGATAGATGTTAGGACATGTTGTCAAACGCTCCTTCTATTCTCTTCAAAGACATTTAAGCGTTGCCGTACTTTTGACTGAAAATGTGATGTTAAATCTTAGCAGCTAGTAGAGATAGAATTATAAAAATTTGGGAACTTTTTAAATTCATTGCAATTAAAATAAATAGGTAATTTCAATTAACATAACAAAGTGATTATTTGTAGCGTAAAACTGGAAAATCTGGCAACAGTACCGATTTCACTGTTCAATTCCCCATATCGGAGAACCTCAGATACCAAATTTTTTAATTACAGCTTTAGCGGTTTTAAAAATATTCATACGTTACCCCTTACCACACTTAAGGCACCCACGGTTCGTTAGTACTACTTAGCCTTTGTGAGCTGTCCCAAGATAAAAAGCTATATTATCTTGGTTTTTTTGTTATTGATTTAATAATTTTATTATTTATTTTAACCAAGAGTTTATGAAAGGTTGACAGATTTTTCTAAACTATTACAATCTAAGATAGAAAAGTGCCAATACCTTAACCCGTTCATTAGCTTGGGCCGGCCTGTATTAAAAAAGGCAAGATCTAATTTTCATTTAAATATTTTTATAAAATTTAATTAAAATAAATAACAATTAGTGACCTTAGGCAATTGTGGCTAATTTAGGACACTGAGTTTGTGTGAACCTGTATTACACTAATTTTTATTATAGTGTTCCGTATCATGTGGAGAAGGTGTTCAAACCAGAGGGGTAGACTGCAGAGACTCAAGTGACCAAGCTAGTGATCTGTGCGATGCGAAAAGTAAACCAGAAACTACGCAAGCATGTTCTACTGGAATAACATGCCCATTTCATGTTGACACTAGCGAAGAATTAATGCCAGGTAATAAAAATCGGGCATTTGTAAATTCCTAAAGAAACTAGATGTTAATTTACTAGTTTAATACGATATGAATAGCCTACTTTTGGGTAATGAGAAAAACACAAGAGTGTAAAAAAAACATTTAAATATATTATTTTAGTATTGCCGAAAATGTTAAGTGTTTAAGACGCTTTTTTTTCATACAACAATATTAATTAATAATATATAGCTAATATAATAGTGGAGTGTACCCAATTTTTATTGTTTTTTCGGTTTAATATGTTGGGCTAGTATAAAACAATTAAAATGTCTGAAGAATACCTCTCTTAATTTTATTGTGCTTAGTTAAAGTCAAATATTACCATGTTCTTTATATGTTTTAAATTGACAATAATGTTTTTTTTTTATCAAATTAATCATTTCTAATATTGTTTTTTGAAACTGGAAAAACATCTTTTAAATAAAATTGTAAAGAATTCGAAGTTCAAACGTTTTCTTTATAAGTTAACATTTTTTGCATACTTACAGTTTGCTAGGTTAGTGGACTTTTTACAATAATCATTATAGCTTAAAACAATACATTTGCTTAAAACTATGTTGCTAAGTTTTTTAGGTAGCTTTGCCAATTTTACTACCAAGTTATTATACTTATCTAGAAACATAATTTATTAATTATTGAAACAAAATTTTCATGGTGTTAACATCTTACCGATCGATAATTTCGTTTCGCGAGTTAACTACCATTACAAACAGTATGTTCACAAAATATTTTTATGCTTAATTAAAAAATTTTAGGATTATATCATACTCAGGCTTTAGTACAACCATATCCTCCTCCTCCAGTTCCGGAAAGGTTGGTTGGAGAACAAATAGTGCCTTCTGAAAGCACGTAAGTAACAAATAGTTCTACTTAAATATATCTACTTCCGTGCTGTCATCTTTTACAAAACCTCTAAAATTACAAAATTTATTTATGTTAATAATGCGAATTAATGTTGCTATTTTACACTACCACAAATTAATTTGTATTTTCCTTTATTAAGTTCTATAGGCAAACTGAAACGAAAGGCTAAATTATTAGAACTCTGAAACGAAAATTTATACGGGAAGTATTTTTACATATAATAAAGTCTGTTTGATTTACTAATCTGGTTTTATTATGAATCAAGATCAAGGTTTTAAAGTAAAAGATCTTATAAAATTTGTTTATTTAACACTACCACAAATTAATTTAAATTTTTCTTTTTATTTTTTAGGAAAACTTTCCGTTAAAGTTAAATTAAAGGCTATGGCATATTATGTTTTCTAACAGTTTACTTAATATTAAATTATTATTGTTATTACGAATTTTTTTTTAACACAAGTAAAACTTATAGTACGTTGTTTTTTATTTGCTATAATAATAATAATACCATAACCATAACGGCATAAAAATAATAAATCTTAAATTATAGGGATATGATCTTTAAAAGACTGATCATTGTAATTATACTTGCAACTTAATGCATTTTGGGTAAAAGTCTATTTATTTCGCTTCTTAGGATATTCAAGAAAAGTCCCTTTGTTTCATTTTAAAGAACTTTATCCTGTCTAATACTGTACAATCTGTAACAATACTTCTAGAAACTTTTTGAATTATATTTTGCTATGTTTTCTTTTATGGATACTATAATGGATTTTTTTTTTTTTGAATTAAACTTAATGATGGCGCAATGGCCAAGTTACCCTATGTGGTATTCTATTATAGGTTAGCGTTCTGATGCTATTTTTTATCGTTTATTAAATACTTAATTAGAAATCTGAAGGTTTGACAAAATCCAATATGCCTTAGAAAAGATTATCTCTTCTTTAGGCATATTGGATTTTGTCAAAAAAAAAATGTTTATGATGGTTCAAACAAATATATCAGCTAAGATCTTACTTTTCCCTAAAGTACTACACAAAGACTTGATTAGGAACATTTTAAAAACAAATATTTCTAAGTAATTGTTAAAAATATAACCCATTTGTACATTTTAATTACGTTCGAAAAACAAAAACAGGCAAAATTGTTAAAAACCTTTAACAATATACAGGTTGTACAAAATTAATGGAACACAGAGCAACAGCAGATTCCTTAGAACAAAATAATGCAATTAACGTAAACTTGCCTTATTTAATTTCGTTTTTGTTTTTTTGTAATAATTTCTTCACTAAAGACATAGCAATGCAAAATTGGGGATTTGGGGGTTCTTTTAGGCGAGAAATTCAAATTTGTCCATACTTTTAATGTTGCTAGTAGAAAGCGCTAGCTACTGCCTACCCTACTTGTTTCAGATATCATAACTTTTTTCAAGCTTGGTACATTGAGCTGTATATTAAAAAAGAAGTTACTATAATTCCCCCTGCGTTAAAATTGTATACATTATTTAGGTTCCCAGGAGCAACTGTTTTCGAGATAAATGCAATTTAAAAGACCCCGCAATTTTCCCACGGAAAATGAGTTTTGGCCAATTGTTTTCAAACTTTGCAAAGTAATGGTTTTCAACACGCTAATTAAAAGTCTTCTTGGGCACAAAACCCAAAAACCCCTCTAACCCCCCCAAAATCAGTCTTAAAAGTCACTGGGGATTCGGAGACCTTTGAGGGTGATTTTAGGGGGTTAGATGGGTTTTCGGGTTTTGTGCCAATGGAGACTTTTGATCAGTGCGTTAAAAACTATTACTTTGGAAAGTTTGAAAACAATTGGCTGAAACCCATTTTCCATAGGTTCCGAGGTCCTTTAAAGTGCGTTTATTTCGAAAACAGTTGCTCCTAAAGACCTAAATAAGGTTTATATTTTTGACGCAGAGGGAATTATATTAACTTTTTTTTGAATAAACAGGTTAATATAGTAAGCTTAAAAAAGTTATGCAATCTAAAACAAGTGCGGTAGGCCATAGCTGTCGCCCTATATTAGCAACATCAAAAACATGGACGAATTTGAATTTCTCGCCTCAAAGAACCCCAAATCCCCATTTTTGTACCGCTATGTCATTTATTTAAGAAATTATTACGAAAAAACGAAAACAAAATTAAAAGTTTGACACCCTATACCCCAGTTATTAACAACTTTGGGGTAAGACAAGTTTACGTTAATTGCATTATTTCGACCTAAGAAATTCGCTGTTGCTCTGTGTCCCATCACTTCTGTGACACCCTGTAAAATAATGTTTATAAAAATTTTAAGAACACAAATAATGCACCGCAAAGCTAATTGATTTCAATAAATAAGTTTATACTTTCATATGAATTAATAAATATTGTATTTTAACAATTTTAGAGGTTTTGTAAATTAAGCTATAGATGTTGTGTTGCACTATATTCTCATTTTCATCGCTATTCGTACAACACCGCTATTGTTGTTTTTCTTTGATGTTTTATTACTAATATTTGTGATACAGAACCTCCTTTAGCCCAACCTAAAAAATATACAAAATTATTTTAATAATGTTAACACGTCACATTTTTTTTTAAATATATTATTTATACCTCTGGTGGGTTAAACGTTCGTTAAAATTAAGTAAAACTATATAAAACCGTACTAGTATAATAAAATCAGAAAGGATCTATAAAACTGTAACAAAATTATGGTAATAAATTCAGTATGCATAAGTATATATATTTAATAGGCAATTATGTTCACTTTATTTAACTTTTATTAGTTGTCTTAAAAAAATTTTGGTGTGGGCAAAGTTTGACATAATCCGTACTGTCTTAGTACAGGGTGGGCTATCTTGGGGGTTTTTACGGGCTATCTCAGGTACTACTGAGTTTATTTAAAAAACATCATGTGTTATGAGCTCGATTTAAAAAAAAATCTAAAAATGGCATAGTCAAAATTTTAATAACTATTTGCCAAAAAGATGCTGGGCAAGAATTGAAAAATTGCTGTTTTTGATTTTATTCTTTATTTCTTTTATTATAAGGAAGCCAAAATTTACAAAGGTATTTTTTGTAGAAGTCATAACGTAAAATCATCAAAAAACATATTTTTTATTCAGGGTTGCGTTATAAAGTTATGGTGACAAATACATTTTTTTTAACATTCCTTATATTTAACTACAAATTAATTAATTGTTAACAATTGACCTCTGAGCAATCAGCATCCTAAATGCCAAATGAGATTTTGGCGAAACGTCTGCTAACTTCAATCAGAAAAAAAAAACAATGAACGGACATGCGCGTAGCGAGGTACGGGCAACGACTGCCGCTACCTGACGTAAACTGTAATTCTGACGAGCTTCATAACTTGAGACGCTTCCAATAAGACCTAAGAACCTAACAGGCTTAAAAGCTGGCTTGTGAAATCCAACTATACGTGATGTGATATCTAATATAATTTTTGTTTACATCATTTCTTACTCTAAAAAATGTCACTTATAACGACAAGGGTAGCGTGGTTTTTTTGTTATAGAAAAATGAATCATAAAACGTTTTGTGAAAATCCAAAAGAACTTTAAAAAAGTAGTAAAGAACCCTAAGTAAAATAGACATAGGAGCGGAGCAGGTGGGCGTGATGCGGGGTGAGAGGGGAGGCAACTGATCAGCCAATGTTGTGCGCCTTCATCGGTCGCGGCTCGCATTCATTCAAGCTGTTTCTGATTTTTGGCTCTGGTGACCTTTAGCTTCGTTTTTAAACAGCAATAATTTAATATAATTTTTTTTCACTTATTTGTTACACCATAATAAAACACATAAGGTCTAAAAAAATAAAATTTTCTATACATTTTCATATAAAGTAATTTTTCATTTCATATAAAATATACTAAATTAATATAGATCAACAAAAAAAATAGTAAAGACTACTCTACAAAATAATGTACGGGATGTCGTTTTGTTTAGGTTTTCCTCCTTAATAAGCAATGTTCCCAAAGTTTTCTAATAATTTGTTATTATTAAAAGGATTTCCATTTATATAAATGAAGTCTTTTTTATAGAAAAACTAGCAGAACTACTTAACCAACTTCCAACTTTACCTAACTGGTTAGTATTTGTAGGTTTTCTCGTTAAATTGTAAATTTTCTTTATCCATAAAGCTCTAGAACAAATGTAAATAGTCTGATATCTTATTTTATATGCAAATAGGATGGACCTTTACTTCCAGATATTTACCTCATTTAAAAATGTATTATGTTTTGTAATTTGTGATTTTCATTTAACCCATAATGTTTTAAAGCAACATTAAAATCTATTTTCGAAATTCAGCCTTTTACTTAACCTAAAAACATAGTGTTTTTCAAATTTTAATTTTATTTTTCTCTGCAAAAATGCATTTTTCGTTTTTTTTTCTTATTGAAATTGACTTAACAAAATGTATGTTTTTTTTTTAATCGAATGGAGCTAAACGACACCGACCCCTGATTTTTATATATTTTTTTAATTACTACCTCCACTGCTCATGTGAAACTCATAGGGTAAAAACAACGATCAAAACAAACAATATAATCTAGGATTTTCTTTGTCTGCCCCCCCTTGTATACAATCCTGGCTACGCCCTTGTGAACGGATGTACTCCTGTAAAAGCAACTCACAGTTCTACATCCGTTAATCTGTTAGTATATATATATATATATATATATATATATATATATATATATATATATATATATATATATATATATATATATATATATATATATATATATATATATATATATATATATATATATATATATATATATATATATATATATATATATATATATATATATATATATCTTTGATTTGGTAGTGACAAAGGCTAATAATTAGAAAATATATAAGAAAAACCTGAAGCTGCCACTATAACTTCGTAACGCAACCATGTATACAAAATTTTTACTTTCTATATATTCTATATAGTAAGTTTCACAAAAAATGTCTTAATAATTATCGCTATCTTTTATACAGGTTAACAATGAAATCGAAAACAGCAATTTTTTTATTTTCTCCGTATGTGCTAAACGAATAAAGTTTTTAAAATTCTAATATGCCAGTTTTACTTCCTTTAGAATCAAACCCATAAAACCTTTAATTACCTCAGTAGTTACTGAAATAGCCCGTAGAAACGCCCGATTTTGCCCACTTTTACATTTTTTTTTTCATATTCTTGAAAATCAATTATTTTTTTATTACCTTGCAAACAACTAATCAAATAGATATAGATCTACAATCAGTACAAACACTTTTGAATATTTTCTGGGAAAAAGTTTACACACGACTATTTACTTCCTTGCCTAAAGAATTAAAAAAAAATAAGAAAGGTTTAGGGAAAGCTCAGGAGCGTATTTTATCAAACGATTGATAACATTCCATTGGGCCAAGAGCATTTTTTGGTATTAGAAAAAAAAGGATATGTTGGATCTGCTTAACCTTAAAGTTACTTTGGGACATTTTATAAGGTTAAAGTTACAATTTTATGAACAAAAAATGTGGCGATGGAAAAATTGGTCTGATCAATTTTGCTATTAAACATTAATATTTACATTTAATGTAATAAACATATTCTACGGTCAGAATTTTTGTTTTGAATTTGTGAAAAATTAGCATTCGTCTTCTAATTTATTAAGTTACAAGTAATAGACACCTATTACTTGTTACTTGATTTAGGTATATATATATATATATATATATATATATATATATATATATATATATATATATATATATATATATATATATATATATATATATATATATATATATATATATATATATATATATATATATATATGCATATTAGCGACGGAGTTTCGTTGCTTTAGCAAGACAAGATGTCATTTCGTCTTTCTGTCATTCAAATTGATTAACAACAACAACTGATTCTGATCTCCATGCACGAATTTTCTTTATTTTATTAAATAAATTAAATATAAACAACATTTTCAAGTTGTTATGTTAATATACTAGGAACATCACTTGAAAACAATAACATTTCCGTTATTTTTGGTTGTGGATAGTCCCTAGATATTTGGATCAGCCTTTAGTTTTACATCGGTACTAAACAAGAAATATTTTTGTCACAGTTTATTAGATTCCACATAACATTTAGCTCTAATGATCATATAACATTTATTATATACATTTTGATATTGACCAATTTTTAATTTGCTTTAAGATTTAAAAAGTTTAAGCTTTTAAATTGTGTGTTGAATTTTATAATTATAAACTTTAATGATTATAAACATTAAAGTTTTAGTAGCATTTATGTCTGTCAGTATTTTAAGTTAAATAAAAGCCTGTTTCTGATTGGTTTTCTCAATTAGTTTACCGGATATTTAATTTTATTTAAGTTAATTAAGCAAGGTTAATTAAAATCAACATTGCCGAGGGGCAAAATAGACTATATGCTTTTAATGGAAAAAGATACATCCTTTGGATTATTTTTTTGATTTGATCAAACCTAAAGCAGCTACTATTTCAAAATTTTGCTTTAGTATTATGGCTTTTAATTTTTTATTTAATTCTTAAAATAATTGTACCAGTCTATAAATTAATTCGTTAAACCGTGTGGTGTACTTTTGTAGATTTTATAAAGTATTTTCTACGTCTAAAGGAAAACACTTTGTAGCGGTAATTTTCGCATATCGGAAAATTACAGTTACTTGATATTTAAAGTGGTAAAGGATCGACTATGCATTTTGCATAGTTTTTAATAAGTTTATTTAGGATACAGAGAATTTAATCAAATAAAACAAATAATTACGGTAAGAATGGTAAATAAACTGGTGTTTTCCAAAAATTAAATTAATTAAAATCTTATTCAATATTAAAATTAATATCAAAGACTTAACCCGGGTATAAATAAGGCGAATCTGTTAAAAAAGCCCAACATTCGAGATTACTCCTACCCAATAATTGGAAAAGTGTCCACGCTGGTGAAGTAGCTAGTGTACGCCTCTCACCGTGGAGACCCGGGACTTTTTCATAGCTCGTCACCTCAAAATGGCTAAACATTGTGTAGTATGTCCGCGTAGCAAACTCTCTTAAATTATACGTCAAAATACACGTTAAGTCGCGGTGGTCCCGCATATCTATGTAAAAGCAGTTGGTACGCAACACAGATATGTACTAGAGGGCGCCTACGCACTAAATAAAGTATGGCACAGTAAAAAAATATAATTGGAATAAACTGACATCTGGGAGACGAAAGCTACAGTGACAATTCTCACATCCCGAACATTATTAATCTAATACATGGACACGCAAAAGTACCAGCGTACGGTCAGCACTGTCAGTATAAGCAACGGGCAGCGGTCTGTAAAGAAGAGCTTGGCAAAATATCCGATCGTTTTCCTGGTCGGACTTCTGCCTCGCACCAATGAAACGACTGCCTGAGGGTTGCTAGAAAGCAGGCTCAAATTTGAACTCATCCCCAGGCCCATCGAAGATGGATAAAAGAGGTCAACTTATTAAACGGGATAGCCACGCACAAATAAGGGGGCTCGACCTGACCGTGTCACAAAAAATATACAACGCTATATGGCACAACCACACTTTAGTTAAACCACTGTTTATGGATTGCTGAAAAGCAGACAGATTTAAACCTATCTTTAGGCCAAGTCGGCGAGGGATAAATATAGTAAATTTACTGGGCGGAAAATAGGTTAAATTATAACTTTATTAAAATATGTCTAGGAAATAAAAGCATAGCTTTTATCATTTTTTTTTAAGGAAAATTCTCAAATATATAGTAAATAAAGTTAAAACAACTTTTTTTTGTCATATAAATTCAAAAAGCTGTTTCTTATTTTGGTATTCCATTCAGTCATCGAGTCATCAGTCAATTTAGAAACCAATCATTAAAAAGTCCCAACAGAAATCTCAAAAAAGAGCTCGGAATTACTTGCTGTTAAACTAGTTAAATTGATAAACGTACATACTGCAAGCTTTATATTACGTAAAATTTATTGGTTTAACAAAAGAGGATAACGTATTCTTAAACTAATTAAAAGGTCATCTGCTTGATAAAAAATTGTATGTCTACAAAATTCCAATTCCTTAAAAAAATATTTTACTGGAAAATCTAGAAAGTGGTTAAAAAGTCCCTAAAATCGAACTACAAATATTGAAGCAAAATTTTGAGATGTACTCCTCTTTACCAAATTATAAATTATATATAATTTAATGTATTACCGTAAACAACGTTATTACGCTTTGTCGATGTGGTCTTCCTATAAAACAACAATGTTAATCACTTTATATGTTACATTTAAATTTCAACAACAACTAATTTTAATATATACATCAGTTACCAAAATGTTCACAACTTATTTTAAACACAAGAATAATAAATCATTTCGATTTTTTTTAACTTAGTGCATGAGTTTAAATGATTTAGATTACGTCAAGTTTTTTGTTAAAAAACTGATATAATTCCCTAGACAAAAAATTGTTTTTGGAAAATAATGAAAGGTTTTGGTTAATAGATTTTATGCAAATAAAAAGTTTTTGTTTTAAAGTGGACCTAAAAATAACCTCCTTATTAACATGTTATTAAGAAAAAAAACTGTCTATAAGAAACAGCTAAATACATAAAATATATATATTTTGAAAATCATAAAAGCTATAAGATTGTTGCATTGACTTTTGCCGCCTGCTCTTTAAAATAATGATAATATAACAAAATGTGAAAACAAAGATACCTTATGGAATTACAGGACCTTTACCGTTAATTGTCCCAAATTGTTTAAATTTAATTGTTTAAATAATTATCGTTTTAAATATTTAAATTAAAATATAGCAATTTTTTAAGACACCAAAAAATTCATAATTAAAATATTTTACATACATTTTGGGTCATCCTTTTTTATTTACCATATAAAATATATATAGCATATAAAACTTGACATTATTATAGAAGGTTAACCAACATGCACTTAAGATACATATTAAAAATCAATTATTAAAAAATATATGGTGCAGACTCAGTCTTATAAGTAAACGCTGTATATATTACGACTATGGCGAAACTCGTTTATATTCATTTTTCCCATCAACCCCACTTAGTTTATTCACACGAAATAAACAGTCTTCCATCTGTTTTCGTTGTCTTTTCAGCGATTACAAAGTGTACTTTGCCTGCGGTTGGGTGTACGTGAGGTACATTATAATACCACTTTTACACACTTATTACATATTCTTTCTCTTCACTTACCACTTTGCACATTTTACCGATTTTTACTTGCGTTGCATGCAGTGGCAGACGAATGAGATATGTTTCTATGGATTTAGAAGTGTAGGTGTTTATAGGTTTACTAAAGTTGGGTTAGTTTCAAATTAACTTAAAACATAAAGTATTTATATTTATATTTATACTAACAAAAAATATTTTTATTGACAGCGAGTGGTAAACGATTTTCAAATCGGAATATTTTTTTCTGTATTTAATGTTTCTTGATATCTTTTATAAAGTTGTTGATTATTTAAAATTTTGGTTTAGTTGAACGGTAGTTTCAAATTACCAAAAATGTTTTTTCTTTTTATGATTAGGAGTTTATATTGTTTTAATATATGGCTTTGCAAAGTTTGGTAATTTTTTAAAGAAGGTTAAAAACAGATTTTGCAGATTTTTAAATTATACAGGTTAATTCAAATACCACTCTCACCCTTGGGATCTTAGTTTTCGAGAGGAGATACAAAGAAAGACGAAAGAGTTGCGCATTTATCTGATTAACTATATGTCGTTTAGAAACGTTTAAAGCTCCGAGTATTTCCGAAAATATCCGAGAAATACGCAATTTTAGATTTTTTTTAATTTTTTCTGGCTCCAAATTAAAACGGATTTTATAATAATTTTCACAAAAGTAGCCACCTATACTTTTTACTACATGATTTTAGTTAAAATGAATTTTTTAAATAAGGGTGAGTGAGATATAATATTAAAACTTTATTACACATCTGATAGAAACAGTACAGAAAAGGGGGAAACATATTTAAAATGAAATATGGCGCCTTTTACTAGATATAAAATATAGTTACTGGCCAAAGGGATAGGTCTACAGCCAAATAGAACATTTTTTAATAAACATACTAAGAAAATATAAGTCTTTTTAAAGTAAAAATACTAACTAAAAAGTAAAAACCACAGCCAGGTAATTGAATCATGTATACAAAAAATATTAGATAATTATCTAGAAAGTAGCCGCAACTACGATTTTGACCAAATTTGGTATACGGGGGTTTTTGGGTTTTAAAAACCTTTTTTGGCGAAACCGTTTTGTTTTCGAGATATCCATCATCAAACTTGAAAATTAAACTAACCTCATTTACACTTCTTCTTCTGTTTTTAAAGAATTCTTTATTTTTACACTAAATTAAAACACAATCAGGGGTGGATTTACGCAACGGCTGAGTAGGCTGAAGCCTAGGGCGGCAATTATTATGGGTGGCAAATTTACGATTAATTTTTAAAAAAATGTAATCGTAAATTTTAATGATATAATTAATGATTTTGCAGAAAAAAAATGTTAGTATAGGGTTTTGCCTATAATTAAATAATACATAGTTTAAAAAGGACTTATTTGTTTTACCATTTTAATTTATATTTTGTTTTTATATTATAAAATTTGTTTGTGTTAAAGAATTGTTATTTAATTTTCTGTATGATTTACTTTTGTTAAATTTGTTTATTAAATTTTTATAAGAATTGCTTATAAAGTTAACATTCTTTTAATGCTAAATTTTTCGTTTTGATATACAAAAAATATTAACATATTAGGGCGGCAAAGATATATCAGCCTATGGGCGGCAAACACTTAAATCCGACCCCAAACACAATAGTTTATAAACACGTTTTAAAAACTTGTTTTTATTTTCATTTTATATCTATTTTTTATTTAATTGTAAACATTCACTTTCAAACGCCGCAACCATGTATACAATTGGGAATTTGAAGTAAAGATGGTCTCCCCGTATAAAAGTGATACTTGGCAATTTAATGGAAAAAAGTGTGAAATAAACAAAAAAAAATTAAATGGTGTTTATAAAATATTGTGTGCCACTTTAGTGTAAAAACCAAGAATTGTGCACAAAAAGAAGGGGAGATATAGTGTAAATGAGTTTGGTTTGATTTTTAAGTTTGATGATGGATATCTCGAAAACGAAACGTTTTCGCCAAATATTCTTTCCAGATTCGTGATTAGCGCCCAAAAAACCCCCGTATACCCAATTTGGTTAAAATCGGAGTTGCGGCCACTTTCTAGACAATTACCAAATATTACAGCACCAAGAGGTGGATACATAGACGCATGGATCTAATTAAACTATTACCAGAACTAGAAATATCTCTTCTAAATGTACTTAATTATACTACTATACATTTTAAAAGTCTAGCATATTCTTGCTTCTTATATACTCTGTTTTTCAAAGTGCCCCACAAAACCGTAAGGTCAAAAGACCTCGCCGGCCACCTAATAGATCCCGCAGGCATTACCTATGCGGAAATCTATTATTTAAATATTCACAGATTGCTCTAGTATTGTGTGCAATTGCTTTGTCATGTCGGAACCAAAATCGAATATAACTCGCAGGGGGTAAATTCGAGATATTTCTTAAATTTGATTTTGAAAACTAAAGGAATATTTCTGTGCGGTTGTTGCCTTTTTGAATATACAAATTTCTAAATACATTTACGCTGTTTTAGTACAATTTCTGTCAAATTTGTAATAGAGTTTTATCATATATTTTCTCTCTTTATTTAAAAAACTTAAAAAAAAAACTCTTTTGACAAGCACCGACATTTAATTTTTAGAAAAAACGAATTGAATTCCTGTTTTTCAGGGATATCTACGAATAAATTAGAAATATTAAAAGTTCCCATCTTGTATAGTCTGCAAGATCATAATGGTGAAGGTCGATTTTGAGTTACCCCATAATTGTCATTTATGCGACTAGATTAGCCAGTTTAACAAATAACATTGATATGTATTCATACGTGTTCCTTATTTTTAACTTCAGCACAAGAGCAGTTAAATACGGAATCATTTTAATGTAGGAAAACATGATCATAAACCAATTTACGGCGCAACTAAAAAAACTCATTTAAAAACCCCTAAATTTAATTTTTAGTAAATTATCTTTTATAGTAATATATTAAGGTCAAACTTATTACAACGTATTTTTATTATTTTTAATTTAGATAAAAGAAATATGAGTCACAATGAGGTTATAAAATGCTGAATTAAACATACAATTTTCTTTTTCTTAATTAATTACGTTTTGTAACCAGACCAGTGAAAGATCGAGAATGCCCAGTTTGCAGTTTTGTACATGTCTTGATACATAAATTTATTAAAAAACCAAAAATTGCAATAACAATTAAGCTTGTTAATAAAATAATAACGTTATACTATTTTTATTTAAAAAATAATGACATGTCTGGGTATTTTTTTAAGGTAGAAATTTTATTATTCTAACGGCCGAGTGATGATCGCGTTGTTAAATTTAGCAATGGACTTAGCAGTTTAGAATGTTTAACAAAACGTCATTGTCAGTGTTATTCAATGATTTAAGTAGGCAACCTGTCAAAATCAGACATTTTGTTAAACATTCTAAACCGTTGTCAACTTAGCAAATTGTTAAAAGTTAACAACGGTTTAGAATGTTTAACAAAATGTCAGATTTTAACAGGTTGTCTACTAAAATCATTGAATAACAATGAAAATAACGTTTTGTTAAACATTCTAAACTGCTAAGTCCATTGCTAAATTTAACAACGCGATCATCACTCAGCCGTAAATATTTTACATCTAAAAAAATCACTCTGTTTTGTCCATAGTAATGAGCCATCTTTTTTCACTTTTATTCCCTATTTTTTACGTCTATTTAATATTAATTACACAGACACAATCTCTATACGTCGCTACTGCATTTCAATTTAAATTGTAGAAAATTTCTGCTTATCCGGCGTTCCAAATAAAATGTCCTAAAAGGATTAAGGTTACCACTGATTGAGCTGAACAAATAGAATTCAGCAGCTTTAAATTTTTTAAATTAAAGAAAACTCAGCTGGTACAAATTAATGTTTTGATTCTGAAGTCTATTACAATAGTTTATTAAACCTAATGGTATTTTTACTTTTATGTAAGCTTTTGCAAACTCTTCTCTGGTCATAGTTTAGTTTTTTTCTGAATGGCCTTTTTTATTTTACCGGGTGGTGCGTCGCCGAGCGAACATAGGAAATCCCATGTAAATTTTAAGGGGGTCAATTATTGGCTTCCCTGTACATTTTACAGAAAAAATATATAATAAATTTTTGAAGAGATCAATGTAACAAGCCCTCGTGCCAAGTTTCAAAAAATTTTAATAAGCGAATCTTGAATTATTCAATTAAATGTAATTGCAAAATTACCAAATTTTCGGTTCAGGTAAAACCAAACAGACACCAGTTAAATGAATATTGTCCCTGACATGAGGAAAAGTGTCAATAAATCAGTGACAGCCGGTATTTGAAAAAAAAATAATTATTCAATCGACGAAAAAGTATCCATAATTAAGTGGCATTATGCGGGAAACAGTTTTAGAGCAGTATCTGAAATGTTTTCAGTTTATTTCCCCACCAAGCCCATTCCGTCCATTTCAACTATTAAACGTATTGTCAGTAAGTTTAAGTCCAAAGGTACAGTAATAAATAATTGTAAATATTTAACTCAGGATATTGAAAATAGAGCCGAAGAAAGATAGAACAGAGATATTAACATTCTAGTGAGTGTGGAAGAAAACATAATGGTTAGTATGAGGGTTCTTGGGCAAGAGGTCAATAAACATCATACAACCGTATTGCGCACATTGAAAAATCACAAATATTATTCGTATAAATTCGAAAAACATCCAGAGCTGCAGGAAGGAGATGAAGAGCGAAGAATGGCATTTTGTTTTGAAATGATGGAAAGAGCAAATAACGATAGGAATTTTTTAAGAAATATTTGTTTCACCGATGAATGTACATTCACCCTCAACAATGAACCAAATTTTCAGAATTTCTGGTATTGGAGCCAAGAAAATGAACATCGCTTTGTTCATACTCGGACACAATGTCACCAGAAAACAAATGTATTCGTGGGAATTATCGGACACCATATTATTGGACCCTTTTCTATGGGGTATAACCTGACAGCAGAAACCTATTTGTACTTATTTTAAAATCAAATTGGACCCGCCTTGGAAGTAGTTGTTCGGGAAAGTCAAATGATCTGGTACCAAATGGATGGTTGCCCATAATGCCCGTATGGTTAGAGAGTACCTGGAAAATGCTTTTAACGGCAATATTATTGGTCCACGGTATCGGATACTTTGGCCAGCCAGGTCACCTGATCTTTCACCGAATGACTTCCTCTTATGGGGTCACTTAAACAGTGTCATTTATAAAAGTGTACAATTTGAGAATCTAAACCAGCTTCAAAACGTTATTTTGTTAGAATGTTCGGCAATATCAACTTAGTAACGTTATAAATGAATCTTATGATCGGTTGGGATATTGTTTAGCTGTTAATTGGAGGGTTGTTTGAACATTTGATTAATTAATGTTTTTATGTAATTCTCTATTATTTTTAAAAAAGGTATTGTATTTTATTTTTAAAAAAGTTATTATTTTTTTCACACCTAGTAAAATATTACAATTACTTATTGCGATGGCTTTGGACCTAAATTTACTGACAATACGTTTAATGGTTAAAATGGACCAGATACGCTTGATGGGAAAATAAATTGAAAATATTTCAGATACTGCTATTGGTTTAATTAAATTCTAGTATAATATTTTTTTTTTGATCAATAGTAATAATTGTTATTAGTTAAACTTTATTGTTACATTAAATGAAAGGTTTGATAAAAAAAATAATGTTAACGTGTCTTTTACTTTGAATGTAATGGTTGTGAGATTGATGAAACGAAAAAAAAACATTTCTTGTATTCGGCTTTACGTCAGATTTGAAAAAGCCTTATAACAAATTGTTTGCCGGTGGATGGTTCTGTTTGGTTTTACCTGAACCGAAAATTTGGTAATTTCGAATTACATTTAATTGAATAATTCATGATTCGCTTATTAAAATTTTTTGAAACTTGGCACAAGGGTTTGTCAGATTGGTCTCTTCAAAAAGTTATTTTACATTTTTTCTGTAAAATATACAGACAGTGGAGCAAATAATTAACCCCCTTAAAATTTACATGGGATTTCCTATGTTCCTCTCGGCGAAGCACCACCCGGTATATATTACCATCACATACTTAAGCTTATAATTTTTTTAATTTTGCAAAATATTGCAAGTAATTTATTTTTAAAACTCTATCTTAAATTTAGTAACTATGTTTTTAATTTGACTAATTTAATTTATGTCTTAAATTTCATACATAATCCGCGCAGTATGACTTAAATATTACTTCTTTCAAGTCAACTAAACAATAGGACTACGTTTCCCTTGCTTAACTCTAAATTTAAAAAAATACCAGTTATAAAGAGGATGCAAGAAGTTCCGGCAACCTATTTCGTTGTACACTTCTTAACAAATTATTTTAAATATGTTTTGCGCTAGCTTTTAGTGATGTCCATATACTCAGCTCCTTGTTTAAAGGAATTAGTAATCCGATATATTTCGGGCCCAATAAATAGATTTCTTACATTTACAATAATTAAACCTACCTATAAAAATTTGCGTTGCTTGAACGCATTTTTTATTAATAGTCCAGTAAATGAAGGGACAAAGCTGTAAATAAATCAGTACAGTTTTCCCTTGCGGCGCAAATCTTAGGACTTCGTGGATGCTTTTGAGCGAAAAGAAGTTTATTAACATTTACAGGTGGGAAAGGGCTAAAAATGGCCCTTCAAGGCCCGAAAAATGGGTTTTCCGCTAATATCTGCCAAAATATGCGAATTGGAGAATTTTTGTTTTGACAAAAAATGAAGATGGCCTTGTAATCTACAAAAATGATCTTCTTACAATTTTTTTTAACGTGACCCAAAAGTCTCCTTATTTCAGCTGCTGCTTCACCGCTAGAATGCCGATATCTTTAAGGATTTGCTTATAAGCGGGCGGACGAATTGTTTCATTACTCGGGCAATAATGTACATTTTTTAATTATTTAAAGTTCAACGGAATAGGAAAACCCGTACCTATCATTACATATGAGTTTGGATTCATTTTGATTATCCTAGAATATTAAAAAAAGCGTTCATTTTTTTTCACAATTTTTTGAGAGTATCTCATTAATTTATTGATATTTTTTGAAAAAATGTTTTGTTATTAACATTTCTTTTTTATAATAAGACCTTAGCAAGTGTTCAATGATCCCAGAAAATTTTCTTCACCATCTTTTTTGCGTTTTGTTAAAAAATTGTTTTGCCCATCTGCATTTTTAGCCGTTTCCGGAGTTCTAGAAAATCTGTATTATAAACGCGAATTAAAAACTCATCTATTGAAATGCTTTTCAATGCACATCATTTGAAAGCTTAGAGTGTCCAGTTTCTAAATGTACTTTTTCTTTTTAATAAACTCTAATAGATGGACAACAATGCATTTTCAAACCCGTGGACCAGAAATTCGGTAAGAAACTACCACATCTATCCAGTGTGGAATGTTATGGATTTTTCGTGATCTTCTTTTTTGACCAAACAAAAATTCTCTATTTCGCATATTTTGGCAGATATTCGCAGGAAACTCATTTTTGAGACTTTAGGGAGCCATTTTTAGCGGGTTCCCACGTCGGAATCGTGATAAACTTTTTCGCGCTCGAAAGCATACGCGAAGACCTACGAATTGCGCCACAAATAAAATCTGTACAGATTTATTTACAGCTTTCGGTAATTTCAGGTCTTCAGTTACTGGACTATAAGTCGAGCTATGAAAGTGCCCCAAAACACCATCTGTTGTTTCAAAGCAACGCGCTTATAAAACGCCATTAAACATTTGGGTAAAAGTATTATAAAGTAAAATACATTCATATTTTACTCTATAGTTATTAAATCCAATAAATTTTATGCCTCTTAGTATAAATTTAATACATCAGAATATTTTTAAACATAAAATATTTTAATGTATGTCTTCCGCATACCATTTAAATTTTCCTTGTAACTATTATCGATAATTAAACTAAGAAAGTAATAGATTAACAGAAATTTTCTACACACCAATAAAAGTATAAAAACAAAGTCTCGAGTTTAATTAACAAGCACCAGCTATTTAAGGCACAATTTCACTTTGCTTCAGTTTAAACGCTTTATTAATGCTGGCATTTTTGCACTTTACTATTGTTTATATCCGTCTGCATTTAAGTATACTTTTTTAATGTTTTATTAAATGTTTGCTTAACTTAGTACGATTTAATGCTAAAAAGAGTTTTGTCACTGAATTCTTAGATTTAAGTCACCATACATATTTTGCAAATATTTTATTTTTGTTAAGTTTTTGTCTTAAATGGTCGTATTACGTTACGTGTTTACATTTTAGTAATAAAAACTCGCGTCTAGTGACACTGACACTGACAAGCTTCTTGACAGTGTTGACACATGAAACATGCTTTTTTATGCAGGTACTCGATAAAAAATTACATTATAATGTAATAATTTGGGGTCTTTTTTAATACGTCCACGCATTTTTACGTCTGAAATATAATTGGGGAAAATAAAAAGGCGCTTTCCTAACCAAAACTAATCATGACCGACTAAAACTTAGGGCTTTTGAATTTGTCTAAATTATTTGTAAAAGTTATAAACAAAATTTTAACAACGTATTAGAATTAATCCAATTAATAAATTAATTAATATTACACTTTTAAAAAAATTTAACTTCTACCATATCAAAAAATATTAAAATTTTGTTAATAACTTTTATGTGGGGATAATTTAGACAAATTCAAAAGCCCAAAAATGTTCTAGTCGGTCATGGTTAGTTCTGGTTAGTAAAGCGGCCTTTTATTTTCCCCAATTATATATCAGACGTAAAAATGCGGAGAAGTATTAGAAAAGATCCATGATTTGCTTTTTGTAATTATATGAATTATTTAGAAAAAGCCTACTTTTCAAATTACGCGCAAGTCTCTGCATAATAAAGTATTTTGTGTCAACACTGTCAAGAAGCTCGTCTGCAGGGGTGTCGCTAGACGCGAGCGTAATAAAAGGGATATTTCCTGAGTACTTTAATGGGTCAATTATTTTATAAAAGCTTAGTTTTTAACGTAGTAGTAAATACAACTTAAAGTTTTTTTAAATATAAATATTTTTAAATTTCGCGATATGTTATTAAGCCAGCAAAATTATTGTATTCAAAAAATTATATAAAATTTTAAATTTTGTTGGTTTGGCTGTCTTTATGTGAAGCTTTATTTTAAAATTATTTTGTTGCATTTTTTATATTTAAAAACGCTTATAAGATATTTAACAAAATGCAAATTCGTAATGAAATAGACATAATAGACGGTTAGTTATCACTCAGTTTTTTATGTTCTAACTTAGTTTTTTAAAAGAATAAAAAATTGGGATTTATTGTTATTTTATCTCCTTGGCCATTGCAATTATTAATGAAGTTGTATGGTAGCTACAAAAAAGTACACAAATTAATTTTTATAATTAAAAAATATCTTCTAAAAATGTTTTTTATTTTATTTTTCCTTATAAAACCTTTAGTTTTTCAAAAAAATCAAGGACCAGAGACATTGGCTACCCTGTATATACCTTTTTAAAAATAAAGAAAATATAATATATTTTAAAACGTTAGCACGTCTGAAAAATATGTAACATACGAGAATATTTTTTGTATTAGATACCTAAAAAATTTATAAAGGTAAATATACAGAGAGCCCAAAAATTTTGTCTTACTTTTTTAAAATAGACCTTGACATTTTTATTGCAGCATTTTTTTTTGACGTGAATTAGAAAAAAATTAAACACTTTATGATTATAATTAGGCATAATTTTTATATAAATATTTTAACTTACTTTATTTTTTTATTGCTAGAATAGATAGGTATGAGTTTTAAAAAAACAACACCCTTCCAAAGCCAGAAGTGATTTATATAATACCTAAATAAAAAACATTTAACGAAATTTCTGTTCGCTTGCTTAAAGGGTAACGTATCCAGCGTCATATTGCGCTTTATTAATCAAAACAAGTTGATTTTTTGGTTTCCTTTATCATAAGGATTGATTTAAATTTTAATTTATTTAAAACTAATTTTTCTAAAATATTCCCATTCAAACATTTTTCATTTGTATTTAAAAGTCATAATTATAGTGCATATTGCAATAAGGCATGGATATTATTGCATTTTAATACTAAAAACCTAAGATCCTTACACAGTACCTATTATTAAGTATTAATTCTCTATTCTTGTATTTTAAGCATCCTAGAATGTTGAATTAAAATTTGGAAAGATAATATAAACTCTAATATTTATTATTCATATGGTTTCACCTGTTTCAGCTTTATACCAGATGAATGGGGACCATGCAGCGTTACTTGTGGCGAAGGTGTACGAAGAAGAGAAGTTAACTGTAAAATATTTCTTGAATTTTCCAGGACCATTGCCAAGCTACCTGATAAACAGTGTTCTGGAATAAAACCGGTAGAAATGGAAAAGTGTTATAGGGAACCATGTACTGCGGAGAAAATTAGTATGGATATAAAAGATGATCCATCCAACATTAAGGTATCCAATTTATTTACCTTATTTTGCTTGTTTTATTTAAATAATATTAGTGTCAATAATTTATTTTAATATAGCTTAATAAATATTGTCTGTAACGTATTCTAGGTAAGACCCGAAAATATTTGCTCTTGCATAAAAGCAATAAATATAAATTTTATAATATCAGGATCTACTATAAAAATATTGCCTAAACTCCGTTTTTATAATTATTTAAAATATAATGAAACTTAAGGCTGTAAAACAGTATTTGCATTTTTGAATTATTTAGGTCCAAGAGCCAAAAACTGGGGTAAGATAAAACGCACAGTAAAAAATATACAGGGTGATTAGTAAGTAGAGGCGAAAAATGAAAACTCGAATTAATTTTTGAATTCTGAATCGAAAACCAAGAATACTTTTTTTGCAAATTTTCCTTTGTTTCCAAGATATTTCACTATAAAGTTTTACCAAAGGAAGCTAGACACTTTGGTGCACATGCTAAATAATTATTATGTTATACCCATACAAATAAACAATATTACCGTATTCTTCGTAAGTGACCTTTATTTTTTACATTTTCTCCACTAACAGATTGACAAGTGTCTAACTTTTGACAAAGGTCAAACTTGATTTCATATGACGTAATAGTTTGAAAGCGCCAACTAAGATTAGCGACAACCACAATAAAAAAATTCTTTGGCAAACTTTATAGTGAAATATCTTGGAAACGAAGGAAAATTTGCAAAAAAGTATTCTTGGTTTTCGATTCAGAATTAAAAAATGTATTGGGGTTTTCATTTTTCGCCTCTACTTACCAATCACTCTGTATAATAGAGTATTGCAATAGCCTAAAAACAGTATTATTTTCTTGAAAATATTTTGTGGGCAAAATTTTTATGGTTATAAAATTAGGTTTATTAAGTATATTTAAAATGTTTCATATAATGCCATGAAATGTACATGTCATATTATGACATGCACATTTTTTTGCAAATGTTTTTCATTAGGAATTTTATATGGTTCAACTAGCTTTTTTAGCAAAACCACAAATGTAAAGAAAGGGTTACTGAAAAGAGCCTAAAATAATGGCAAAAAAAAATTACAAAATTGTTCGACTTAAAATTAGTAAAACTTAGTTATAATCTAGCAGTATACGATTCACTTTTTTCTAACACAAATATATGTTTTTAGCTCTTCTTTTTATAAATTGTTATGACTTAGATGTTTTGCAGTTTAAAAATGTTATTTTTATTTAAAGAATACACACTGTAATTAATTCTTTGAACAATTTTTAATAACCATAAATTTTAATCTTACTATCAAAAAATTGCTGTTATTGTATACAATATTTAACCCAAGTGTTCTGATTTGTATCAATAATTTGCATATCTTGCCTAGTACATTTTTATTATTAGTTAAAAGCTTAAAAAAGACAGGACTGGGCATATCGTTTACTGTTTGCCGGGTAATATTATTTGTCACATATAAGTTTTTATACAGAGTGCTACAGAATGTTGTGAGGAAAATTTAGGGGTAGATTCTACATGTAAAAATATATAAAAAATGCATATAAACATGGGTCCGGAAATGCTTTGTTTTTATTATACGGGGTGTTTAAAATTTTTCGCCTTTTAAAATTTATTTCACATTTCTCGAAAACCCGTGGAGATATTAAGATAAGATTTGCTACACGCAAATGTATTATTATAGGTCACATTTTCATGTACAAAATTATTTTCTAAGGGACTTACATCAGTGGCGTTCATGCCGGTAAGTGCTTTTTTTTAGCCAAGAAAACTGTACGCCACTGGTTTTCCCAAAAATTAGTATTGATTTCTTAATGCCAGTTTAATTCTGCTCAAAAAGTACCTCTTGGAAGTTTGTCGTCCTGACTTACCGTTTTCGAAATAAAAATTAATTTATTAATCCGTATCCGTATAAGCTATTTCCGCCGAAGACCTCAAATGTTTCGTAGGGGCAGAATAAATATTCGAATGCGAATTACAGCATGCATTAACGCAGAGGGAAGCCATTTATAGCATCTAATCTAAAGTTAAAATCTAAAAAATTATTCCTGAACAATTAGTACAAATAAAATAATAAAATTATAAATAAAACATAAAATAGCTAAGTGTACTTTTAGTTTTATTTCGAAAACGGTAAGTCAGAACGAAAAAGTCCAGGAGGTACTTTTTAAGCATAATTAAACTAGCTTTAAGAGAGCAATACTAATTTTTGGAAAAACCAGTGGCGTACAGTTTTTTCGCTAAAAATAAGTACTTACCAGCATGAACGCCACTGATCTAAGTGCCTTAGAAAACAATTTTGTACATGTAAATGTGACCTATATTTATACATTTGCGTGTACAAAAACTCATCTTAATATCTCCACGAGTTTTCGAGAAATGTGAAATGAACTATAAAAGACAAAAAACTTTAATCACCCTGTATCCTAAAAACAAAGCATTTCCGGATCCATGTTTATATAAACTTTTTTTCATATTTTTGGATGTTTAATCTGCCCCTAAATTTTCCTCACAACATTCTGTAACACCCTGTATTTACTATTTATGCTTATTTCATCAAATAAACATACCAGAGCATGCTAGCACCTTTTAATTATCTTTGAAGGGTATTGACTAAAATACAAAAGATGCAAAAAATCCGATAAAATATCCTTAAGTTAAATTTTTCAGTGTAACAAAATCTGTAAGAACAGATAATGTTAAAATAATTGTGCTTTTGAGATACAATTAGCCCATTTTGATATGCTTTGGAATCTTAATTATTTTTATTTAAGATTTTACTACTGGTAAGTCATTGTATATTATACCAAAAAATTACATTAAATATGGTTGTATATTTTAGTGAACTTAAAAAAATGTCAACGGCCTGGATAAAACCAATCCTTATAAAGCAAAAATAAGGCTACAACAATAAGAAGCTTTTTTATTAAAACTTTATCAAAAAATTTGATTCCTTATCAATTTGATGCATGATGTCAAACTATATTACAAGTAGTTAGTTTTATTAAAAATCAGAGAATATACAGGATAACAGAAAAATTTAAAACTGCTTATCAGTAAAGTAACCTTATTTCAGAAAATATAACAAAATATTAAATAGAAAAGTTATTTAGAATTAAAAGTTATGCCTAAACACCAGTCATGGCCTGGTATTTATTTTTATTTTTTTTGAAAATTGTAAACAACCAAATCATTTTTAAATAACTTTTTTTTGTTTAATTAACACATATTTGTAAAATTAAACTGGATTTATTTTTTTTAGCTTACCCCTACTTCAGGTTTCTTGCAACGATATTTAACAAAACTCTAATATTTCACAAATTATTTTTTTAATACTTTTTTAATAATAATGTTCATATAAAAAGGTCTCATTTAAACTTAATTCTAATAGAATAATTCTTATAGAAGTGTACAACAGTAGTTGTTCACATTTATAAGAATTTGAAACAAAAATTTTTTCGTTAAATGGGACTTCTTTATATTAATATTACTATTGGTGAAAAATTTGCATTTTTAAAAAGATTATTTATTAAATTTTAGAAATTTGTTAAATATCATTGCAAAAAAAGTGGTCACTTAGCTAAAAAAAAATAAGTTTAGTTAAACTTTACAACTATGTGTTAATTAAAAAAGTATTTAAAAGTAATTTGATTGTAGCTACAAAAAAAGAATTAAATTGGAATAATAAAAAAATGTATCATACAGAAATAATTCAAAATTTTTCAAAAAAAAAATAAAATTTGTATGGAAGGCCACGACGAGATTCTTAAACTTTTGATTCTAAACAACTTTTTAATTTAACATTTTGTTCATTTCTTTTTTACTTTACTCCTAAGGAGTTTGTAATTTGACTCTTAATAGAACTAACTACTGCTTATATAGTTTGGCATCACGCACCAAATTTTATAAGGAATAAAATTTTCTGACAAATTACAAATAAAAAAGTTTCCCATTTGTTGTTCCAAACTTAATAGACCACACTTTTTAATTTAAGTTTATTTTATAATTCCCAATATTTTTTTTTATAAAATTTATATTTATTTTTAAGCCACCCAGTATACATAAATGCTAATAAATTAAAATTTATTTTTGCCTTTCAGGTTGGATCCGGCAGCCCAGCAAAATCATATTCATGGAAAGAACAAGGCTTTACGCACTGTAGTGCCTCTTGTCTCGGCGGTGTTCAAGAGCTTATAGTAAACTGTGTACGTGACGATACCCAAAAAGTTACATCGCCTTTTATGTGCCCCATTGAGCTCAAACCGGAAATAATTATTAGGTAAAGTGGAAAAGCGATGACATTATCAATATTTAGAAGAGTTTAAAGACACGTAATTTTTTTAAATAATTTTTTTAGGTCCAACTTTATCCCCAACAGTTATTTTTTTTAACTTAAGTTTATTTTTGTGTTTATTATTAAAGTTTCATAATATTTTAGAGCCTGCAACGAACACTCATGTCCACCACGCTGGTCCTATTCCGAATTTTCACCATGCTCTCAAAGCTGCGGTATCGGAATACAGACAAGAGATGTAAATTGTATTCATGAGTTGACGCAAGGTGGCAGCAACACAGTTGTAGTACCAAATAATAGATGTCCCCAACCACCCCCGCCTGATAGACAGTATTGTAATGTTTTGGATTGTCCAGTGAGGTTTGTTATTACATTTAAATAATTTAATACTATAAGTTCGGTTTTTCGTGCGATACGGCAACATCATTTAGAATTGTAACATAAATTATCAAACATAAAAATTAAAATGGCTTGAGACCATTATCTATAATTGTAACATATTTTAAGCAACCACATATTTATTGAAGTAAATTTTAATATTTAATAAATTTATCTTTGTTGGGCGGGGGTATCTCACCTATTTGTGTCGGTGCAATTCAGTCTCTTTGAGATTAAATTAAAACAAGTATTACAATTTTTGCCATTCAAATATGTATTATTTTTAGTCCAGGAAACGAACCATTTTGCCTCTCAATTTTTAAAAAATGCATAGAATGACTTGAAGTTTTAAGAGTAGGTAGCGAATAGTCCAAGGATCAAAATCTATATCATGCCGAAGGGCGCCTTCACCTTGGTGGTGGTTGCCAAACCATTTCGGGGGTGGATTTCTTTTATATATTTTAACCACAGGAATCGATAAAAAAATAATTTCTAAGCAAAAAATGTTTTATGCATTTTTTTAGTAAAATGCATACTTTTTGATTATTCGCGATCGAAAGTCGGAGTTTTTCGTCGATAAAATCAACGTTTTTAATCGTAAACTGTAAATAACAAAATTGTAGCTTTTAAAAAAACGAATAAACATGTTTTTTTTTGTACTTGCTGTGGGACCAATACAAACCAAGTTGTGGTTTGTTAAAAGTGAGCTGTTATTCATCAAACACAAAATTTCAGAGTTTCAAAGGCAAATAAGGCAAAATCTACGTATTTTTCGAGGAAAATAAATAATACCTTTCTTGAAGCATTTGCAAAGACGTTTCTTTACGAAAAAAGGTATATATCCTATATATCCTTAAATTTAAGTGAGTTATGATTAAAATTGGGTTAGACCAAAATCTTTGAAAACAACCCCCTAACTACCACACTAATTAAAATAATTAGTGACCCTTTTTCAATTTTCTTTATTTATGTATTATAAATGTATTTTAAAATTTAAACCGATTTAAATTATTTAATTTTGAAACAAATGGAGCTGCAAGTAAAAGTCAAATTTCAAAATTTTAATAAAAAATTACCTTTTTTCAAAATAATTCAAAAACTAAGGGAGATACGTAAAGATTACTAGAATATTAAATTGTAGCTTTTTAAATTTTAAACATTTTGCTTTTTAAAATTTACTGTATGGCGAACCATCATAAATTCACTTTTTTATGGGCGCTGTTTTAAACAATGTATAACATGGTATACTTTAAAAACTAATAACCTATTTTTTTTTTCAAAAATAAATATCGTCTTAGTTGACCTTGGTTTCCGTAAATGCTTTTTGTAGTTTTATAAAAATTTAATGTCACTACCTGTCAAAACAGATTAGCCCGCACAGGTTTTCCCAAAAAAGTGTTTTTGAATAAAAAAAAGATATATTAAAACTGTACTACAAATTTTATAAAGCCTGTACAAAAAAGGGCAAATGTATATTTAAAAATGTGTATATCTGAGAAGGCAACAAACGCATAAAAATAAACCTTTACTTTCCATAAATTATCCCTTGCAAATTATAACTGATTTTGGTTTCAACATGACGAAGCCCCTGCACACAATACTAGATCAATCTATAAATATTTAAACGATTGATTTCTACATAGACTGATATTGCTGGACATGTAACGCACCGTAACGTTTTTCTGTACCCCCTCCTCCCACCAAGTGATCATTTATTACCTAAAAGTAGTGTAAAGTACCGGAAAGGCGCTAACATAAAATAAAATTCAAATTTTGAGAAAAAAAAACGTTTTAAAAAATTCATGAGAGGTTCTTTCTATGCGACCATTCTGAAGGGTTAAAAAAACAATGTTACGTAACGTGTAGTTCAAACCCTCCCTTTCCCCTGTAACGCATCATAACGTTTTACAAGACCCCCCCTCTTCCTCCAAAATTCTGTCAAAAAGATGACACCAATCTATATTTGCACTAAAACTATTACGTTACTATTTTTTTAATTATCAACAAGCTGGTTTTAAAATAAAACAGAAATTTTCCAATATTTTAACTTCCAAAGAGTTAAAGCTACTTGACTTTATAATTTTAAACAAAGTAGTTATATCGCTGAAACTAAGTATCAAAAAATTGTTAATACCTTCCATTTCATTAATTATTTTCGTAGTTTTTTCAATATTTATTTTAGTAGTCGTACGGACAAACACTTTAATTTAAGTAGACAACATAAACAAATTATAGTTGGCGACTAAAAAATTCTACATCTTTTAGGGAACACTGAGCCCAAAGAGGTTGTAGAACCTTATTCTGGCCAATATTATTAATAAATTTATTAAATTTAATTGTTATATCAATTTTATTAATTTTCAAACCTCTAAAGTAAGTCACTAACTTGCGCCATACCTCACAAAATTTGTTAGAATCGATATTATTTTAACCAATTTTTAAACTAAGTTTAGTTAAATTAAATCATGGTGTTCTTTAAAATCTTACAACTTTAATTATTTTTAAATATTAGGTAATACAGGACTACGACTTACATTATCTTTTAAAATAAATTCCTTTTTTACCAATTTTTGTTTACCAAATTTATTTAATTGTATAGTAATCGCGTTTTCATATTATATCTTTTTATTATTATTTTGACCTTCTACAAAAGTCTGTTATCGTGCGCGTTTAGCTTACTCGATCCAACAAATTTAACTAAACAAATATTTTCTTGCAAAATTTAGACCTTATTTTCTAAAACTTTTTTTTTCCGAAAACTTCTTTTGGATGATGTTTACAAACTTTTTGATCACACAATATCTTTATTGTAAAATTCTAAAAATACCTAATAAATGTTTTTACAAAAGAAACTTTACCCCAGTTTTATCAAAGTTGTAAATTTGGAGATAATAATTGTTGTACACAGAAATCTCTCTCATCCCTTATAAGAATTAGTGCTTTTGCGAAAAACAAAATAATTTTATATTAATAAACGGCACGTTAATTAAAACTTGTTAAAAATAATTACCGACAAAAATTAAAATCGCCCGAGGGCTGGAAAAAATTTTAAGCTTACTAAGGCGTGAACAAGTTAAATGAGTCCTAAAATTAGCAAGACGAGAATGAAAGAGGACAAAAAAAGAAAGAAAGGGCAATTTACCATCGAATTAGTAGTCTTGGTTCGTCGTTGTAACGTTCTAATTATGCAAAAATGTTGTAGTTTAATTGGATCCTGAGATGTTACATGGCAATTAATATCGTTTAGGAATTCTAAACAATGATCATAAGTATAAAGATATGATTTATTGGATAGATTTTATAAGGTAATATTTCGATACGATTGAGTTAGATGAATGGAAGGACTTTAAGTAGTAATATGATTTTATAACATGTTTTTCTAACGGATAGAAAGAATCTAGTTTGCAACCCCTGAAATTAAAAAGGTTAAAAAATCTTGAAAATTAAAAAGAAGGCGTTAGCATCCCTTTTAATTTTGTTTTTCTTGGTTTGAAATTTTATTTATATATTAAATTGGGTATTTATTGGTAATTTTTGTGGATTTCAAAATATACATACCCAAATACATGTGGTAATAGGTTCATAGAACACCAGATAAATATAATTTATCACATATTTTTTATTTAAGAAAAAAAGAAATATACAAAGCGAAAATCCTTTTCCACATAAACATCTCGGTAGAAATCTACTATAACTGATAAAGCGAAGCGGACCCCTATAACAAAAAAGTGAGCAAAATAAGCCAACCTTCTTTTTGTTTAGAATTAAGAATTTACTTAAAGACTTGCATCCGATCAAAAACTTAATTTTTAAAAAGATTTCAGATAAATGGAGTTTAGATTGGCACTGGTGCACTTTTGTTTCTGATATTTTAAGAAAAACAAGTCCATTTTTAACAACAAAATAAACACTCCTTAATACATCTGGCGCATAGTTATCACATCACTAGGCTGTTATTTTGGTTGTTTTTTTAAATGTCAGCGAAAAATTAAAAATCAGCCAGAGGATTTTTTTAAATACACCCTTCGAGCTTCGAGGCATAAATAACTCGTCTAGATAAAGTGCAATTAATTTACTTCACACTGTAAATAAGTAATATCTTGTTCGCCAACACATATGAATGAATAAATTGATGTTTCTTGGACTTGCATCGTCTTTATTTATTTAAAAACACAATGTTTCAATTGAAAAGCACTTTTAGGCATTTTTAGGTAAATACTGAATATGTAAGTTACATGGCTATTAGAATATTTATACAAAAACTAAGTGCGCTAAGGCATGAATAGTCGAGGCAATGAAGCACTAAAAAGGTCAAAAGTTTGGAATTTTTTGTACTAAAACGGATCGGAATGCGGTTTTCTGCATTCGCTACCAAAATTTTTTTGTAAAAAATGTACCTACTTTGTGACTTAAACAAACCGCAAATTGCATTGCTGCAGCCAAAAATGCATTCTAAAATGCATTTTTTGAGACGGGTTTTGAAAGATTTAATAAGGATTTTAAATAAGAGTCAAAACTAGCCCAAATCGGGTTCTCGAGGGTTTTCGAGGTCGACTATGATGTTCAAATCAACCCATAGCTCAGAAACGCCGATGAACGTCATCTCCGTAGAACTCTCCCAAATTTCACACGGGAAAGGAGAGAAACTCGACGCCCGGAGGTTTTTTGGGTCGTTGAATTTAAATATGGCATCGGCGAACACCCCCCGGCCACCTGGTGCGCAGGAACTTGTACGTTGACGTCATCTTCAAGAGTTTTTCTGACAAGATTTCCAAAAACAAAAATCATTTTGGGGGCGTTTTTTGGGGCGCTGAATCCAAATTTCACGTCAAAAACTACCCCCCAGAACCTGGACGCGGACGTTATTTTCGAGGGTTTTCCTCACACAATCGAAAAGACGAACCGAAAATCGTTATGCGGGGTTTTTTGGGGTGCTGAATCCGAATTTATCGGCAGAAATGACCCCCCGAACACCTAGTGCACCGAAACCTTTATCTTGACATCGATGTTAGTCCTATGAATGTCAATTAAACCTAATATCTTAAAGACTGACGTCAATACTGCAATAGCTGTGTGGAATTGTTGATTCTGGTTAAATAATTTAAGGAAGAAAGAAATCGATCAATATTTATGTAATTGGCGTTTTAATTTTTTTATTGAACTCAAATCAAATACAATCTTACTGTAACTTTACCTTACCTTATTAATTAACAACTTAAATTTTTAAATACGTAACCAAATATCAAATTCTTTAGGTTAGAGTTAAACATCAATGAATGTATCAAATTATGAGACGATTTTCGGTTAGTTTTTTGCGATCGTGTCTGGAAAATCTTTAGAGACAACGTTCAGGCCGAGGTTCCGGTGCGCCAGTTATCCGGAGTACGTTTTGGGGTGAAGTTTAGGTTCAGCGCCCCAAAAAACCCCCATAAAGATTTTCAGTTTGTCTTTAGTGGTCGTGTCTGGAAAACCCTCGGAGACGGCGTTCAGGACCCCTGTTCCGGTGCACTAGGTGTTCGGGGGATCGTTTTCGACGTAGAATTTGGATTAAGCGCCCCTTCAATTTTTCTGGGGTTGTGTTTGGCGATCTTGTCAGAAAAATTCGTGGGGATGACGTCTACGTCCAGATTCCGGAGGTTCAGGTGTCTGGGGGGTATTCGCCCATGCTACATTTGAATTTAGCGACCCAAAAAACCCCGAGGCGTCAAGTTTCTCTCCTTCCCCACGTGAATTTTGAGAGAATCCCACAGAGATGACGTTCATTGGCGTTCCTGAGCTCCAGGTCGGCTGTAGGTCAATTTGAATATCATAATCGTGATCAGCGACCTCGAAAACCTCCGAAAGCCGTTTTGGGCCAGTTGTGACTCTTATTTAAAAGTTATTAAACTTCCAAAAGCCGTCTCAAAAAATGCATTTTTGCGGTTTATTAAGTCACAAGCAAATTTTTTATAAAACATTTTTGGAAGCGAATGCAAAAAACCGCATTCCGCTCCGTCTTAGTATAAAGGTTTAAGGTACTTAGTGATTTTCAAACACTTCTTATATTTAGACAATTTGATTGCTCAAAGCGGAGATACCTTTAGCATTAACTTTAACTCTTATCTAGTAAATGTTACAAGACATACTGGTACTTATATATATATATATATATATATATATATATATATATATATATATATATATATATATATATATATATATATATATATATATATATATATATATATATATATATATATATATTCTGTTAAGAAAAATAATACTATTAAATTACGGTTTATATATTCAGTATACCAAAATAAATGAAAGAATTATACTTTACCTATCTAAAATATGTTTATTTTTGTTTAAGAATGACAGCAAAAATAAAGAAAGAAAAAGTCTCCCCATTGATTAATTGCCTTAGAAACAATGGTTACTGACTTTTTATACCCATACAATACATTCTTTTCAGTTGGTATTCTCAAACGAAAATGAACAGGTTAAAGATATAGGACTTAGCAAATCTATTATTCTAGGTGGAAAGTCTCTGAATGGTCCAGATGCTCAAAAACTTGTGGCGGTGGAGAGAAAACTAGAAAAGTTGAATGCAAGCAAGTTATGGCCCAAAATCATACGGTAGACCGACCAGTAAGCATGTGTCCAACTCCAAAACCCTTGGAGAAAAAGCCTTGTAACACTAAAAGTTGCGTTATAGAAAGTGATAAGCCTCATATCAGTGTCACCAACAGTACTTTTATACAACATGATCCTAAGAAAAAGAAAATTACGGTTAAAGTTGGAGGTGCCGCCACTCTTTTTACTGGAACCACAGTTAAAATTAAATGTCCAGTCAAGAGATTTGACAGATCGAAAATACAATGGAAAAAAGACAATAACTTTCTTCCACAAAATAAAAAATACAAGAGTTCCAAAAAAGGAGCTTTAAGGGTGCAGAGTTTGTCGTTAAGGGACATGGGAACGTATACTTGTGTCGCTGGTATGTAGCGTTATTTTTGAACAACTTTATTTTTGTCCTAATGCTTAATACCTAGCTAAAAGGTTTTACGTTAACCAGTTTGACTCTTTATGGTCATTATATTAAGTTTTGTCTTACCAAAAATATGTAAATACTTTTACCTACTTTTTTATTATAGTAAACATTTTTTAGTGTATCACATTTTTTTTTATTTGCCAAAATAAGCAGGTCCAATTATGTACGAACGCCACTGGTGGAAATAAAAAAAAATGTAATGCACTCAAAAATGCTTCTTGATACATAGTATATTTATGCCAAATTTCATTAAAATATTAAAAGTGGTATTACAGATATTATTATTAATAATAAATGATTTATTTTTGAAAATTTTACTACCCTGTATCTCAAAAGTTAAGACGTTTGGACAAATGTTCATATAAAGTTTTCTTCTTAAACTGGATCCATAAATTGCTTCCCTAAATATTGACGTATAATTAGAAAACACCCTGTATAATGTAAAAGAATAACCAACCATGATATTTTATTTCTCGTAAATTAATTTTATAGATGTCAATCAAGAATTTTTTTTTAGTTTAAGGTTAAAGCTATCTAAAAATAATATTGTTGAGCCTTTATTATACAGGGTGCTATTATTGTGTCAGAGCTAGTCTGTCCCTGGCAAACTAAATAAGCCAAATATGATTTAATGGGTTCATTTTAAGAAGACCTATCTAATAACCATCATATTAAAAAAATATTTAATTACGCCTGGTATTTTATAAGTTATTTAAACAAAGACGATTTCCAAGGGCGTCCGTTATGTACCTGTATCTCCGTAGGGAGGGTCGTAAAAAAAAAGTTTATGGGAACTTGTCATAATATTTTTAGGTTTTCTATTAGATTCCAAAAGATTGCCCACATATTCTGGGACACCCTGTATATAAAAATTCCTTGGTACCACCAAACATGATTGTTTTTATTTACCAAATAAAACCCATGTGCATGTAAAACTTGGAATACAAAGTTTTTTTAATTAATTTACGCCGGCAACAATGTAAAAACATTGTTTTCCGCACATTAAATTTCTCATTTACCAAAACAATTTTTTGTATTGTAAAAAATTTTGTGATAAATCAATTATACAGATTTTTTGCATCATAACCAAACTATAGATTAATAATTATTTTTTCAATTAAGAAATATGCTGCTTAAAGATAATAATAATAACAGATGTAATACCCGTATTTTAGTTTTTCATAAATTTGTTTTAATATTTTCAATGTTTTTAAGATTTAAAAAATAAAATGAAAAATATTAAAAATACCTTTGCATAACTATTTTAAATTTCCAATTGATTTTTTTTTTGCTTCTTTTAAGGTAAATCATCAGCCAGTATAGTCATATCAGTTCGACCTAAACCAGGAGAGTTTCCTACTTCTGAGGAAATCCAGAAACATTACAAAATGGACCTAATTTCTGGAATTAATGCGGCAAAGACTGAGGGCAAGCCGATATACGCAGATGACCAGTCCCACGAACAAAGACCAGACGGAACAAAGAAAAAGCATTATAAGTAAGAAAATGGAAGCGTAGTCGATTATTTATTACACTGAAATTTAATTAAAAAGAAAAATAAGTGAACAAGAAAAACTGTATAAAACAAGCCATACAAACTAATTAGACTGCAGATAATTTTTTATGATGTTTTTGGATTTTTTGTTATCGCTCGTAATTATGGATAAAAAAATGGTACATTAAGGCAATATTACAAAAATTGGTTATTAAGTGATGCTTTTTGAAAATTTATAAAACAATTACAGCTGGATATGCACAAAAAAAAACAAAAAAACTTTTTTCTGCCTTCGTTCTGCCTTGGCAACTTTTTAATTAATATTAAATATAATTATAAAGCTATTTCTGTTTAAAATAATTTCTTTTTGCCATGGTTCTTATAATTATCCTTTACAATATTTTACTTTTGTATATACAGGGTTCTTTATTTTCCGTGGACACACATCAACTTTCTTAATTAAAATTACACCCAATATATTATTGCATCTTTTGATTTCACGTAAAATTCTAGACACATTTTATGTAAAATGTCCTATACTTAAGTTTAACCGTTTCTAACATATTTTAAATTTTATATAAAAATGACGTTAGATTAAAATTGAAATTAGGAAAACTGCCAAAAATCTTTTTTTTTAATGAAAACGCCCAAATTTTATACTGTTATCTTATTTAGCATTACAAATAAGGGTGAGTTTGTGTAAAATTGCCCATTCCAAAATTTTGGCAATATAATATTTTTCTATTGCAAAAATGCTATTGTCTGCTACATGGCTTTTAAGTTTTATAACTATTAATAAAATTGACAACGTTTAAAAAACAAATAAGTACTACAAAATGTCACTATTTGTCATGTTAAAAAATCCCTTGACATATATTATCTTTATTACTGATTTTTCATTTTGAAGTTTAATTTGCTCGCTCGGTTATTAATGTTTACCACGGAGGAAAAGATTGAGATGTCAGAAAGTTATATATAAACCATAAAAATCAAACCCTAGCTCTTAGGAACTATATAATTGAATTTCCATTAAGGCGATGCCCAGAAAAAACATGGTTGATAGGATCTACCAAGAATTTAGAATAAATGAAACATTGAGAAAAAAGAAAAAAAATGTCGTCGTGTTTTGAATGATGAAACGCAACTCAATATTTTGTTGCATTTTGAAAAGTCTCCTAAAACTTCAATCCAAAATTCATCTTTAGATCTAAACGTCAGAAGAACAACGCTGCAAACGTGTCTTTAAATAAACAAGTTGAAGACCTATAAATATTGTCTAGTACAAAAATAAGAACAACGTAATTACAACACCAGGTTTGATTTTTGCAATATTCTTATGGAGAGACCTTTTCTAAAAAATATATTTTCTAATATTATTTGGACCTATAAGTCCATGTTAACAACCTTAAATCAAATTTTAAATGGAAAAAACCATTACTGGAGTAACGAGAATAATAAAAAAATTATGGAAGTTACAAGATCGGGAAGAACTTCTGTCCGAGTATGATGCGCCATTTAGAGATTCAGAATTATAGGTCCAGCATGTTTTCATCATTTTTAACCCCCTGTGAAAAATAAAGTGCTTGCAAGAAAACAAGCGAATTTAATTTGGCAGCAGGATGGTCCTTCCCACCACACCAGTCAAGAAATTACCAACTATTCAAATGCATTCTATAGAAAGTGGATTCGGGTAAATGGTAATTATGCCTGGCCTCCAAGGAGCCCCGATTGAACCCCTTTAAATTTTTTTCAATGGGGTCTACTTAAAGATCTAGTATATAAACACAAATCATTGACTGCGCAGGAACTTGAACGTCGCATTCGAGAGGGTATTTAATACCTAAATGGAACTGAATGTATTAGAAATGCCGTGATGTATTTAGAAACCCTTTACACCACTTGTATTACTTAAAATGTAGGGCATTTAAAATACTTGTTGCAAAAATTGTTATACTTTATCTTTAATTAAGTTATTAGTTTAATATGTTCTTTAGGATTCATGTTGTTATATTTTCTTGAATTCGTTGTTTAATATTTTAATTTCTTTAGATCTAATATAATACAACAGGGGGTTGAGAAAAATATCTACACGCAAAATTTGACAACACTGTGTTATAAAATGCAATAAATTAAAGACTGAAATTACCCAATTAGTTTTTGCATTTAACTTTTTGCTTCATCTCCTATATATTTTCTGAGATAAGGTAGTATCGCAAGATAAGCGACCCATTGTTTAAGCAAGCAGATTTTTTAACAAATAGTGACATTCTATAGTACTTGATTATTTTTTAAACGCTGTCACGGCCAACTATTAATAAAACTTAAGAGCCATACAGCAGAATATAGCATTTTTGCAATAGAAACGTATTACATTGCCAATATTTCGAAAACTACAAAATTTTGGAACAAGCAACTGTACACAAACTCACCCTTATTTTGAATGGTAAATAAGATAAAAGTATAAAATTTAGGGGTTTCTATTTAAAAAAAGATTTTTGGCAGTTTTTTTAATTTCATTTTTCAATCTTATTTTTTGAATGTCCGTATTAACAGTCATTAAAAAATTATAAAAATCTATTGAAGTAGGTCCTTTTCATTAAAAAAACTGATCGAAATTAAATAATAAAGGCTTTCTTATCCGAAAAATTAATAAACATTTTAGGATCCGCAAACGTCATTTTGTATATAAAATTTAAAATATGTCAAAATCGGTAAGACTTAAGTAGAGAACATTATACATGAAATGTGTCTAGAATTTTACGTTAAACCAAAATTGGAATAATATATAGGGTGTCCCATTTAAATTAAGGGAGTTGATGCGTGTCCACGAAAAATAGAGTACCCTATATATACGAAAGTAAAATACTGTTAAAACATAAATTAAACTAAAAAACTTTAATGTGGAATTTTTTTCTATATCTTGTATATTTTATGGGATAAGGTAGTCTTCCAAGATAAACTGTCCACCTTGTACTTAGCATTTTATGACTCATCACTAAAATAATGTTTAGTCCTACAGAAATACCGTAACCGGAAGTATTCACGAGCCCTTAGTCTATATATAATGAAGAGAATGTGTTTTGGGGATAAATTTTTATTATAAGGTTACTATTTGTTTAATTAAACCCAAAATAACGGTTTTAAAGATTATAGCAGTTTGTTAATTGGGTTTTTTTACAATTGTTTCACTTTATTTAAAGACACAACAAGACTTGGTCTTGAAACTTTCAATTACTTAGGAAGATTGAGGTTTTTATTAAAGAAATACTGCGTTGGGTATATAACAAATAATAATTAACTTATTATTTGCGAATTAAAAAATATCAGCTTAAGCTTTGTAATTATTTTATAACATGTTTTATCTGTTGTTTATTAAAGGGTAAGGTAAAATTTTAAGAAAGAATGCTTCTTTACAATTTTATTTAGCAAAAATGCTACTAGATTGTGACCTAACCGATATGATATTTTAGCTACCACATTAAAAAAATTATTATCAGTAGTACACCGTTAGCTGTATACACTCTGTATAATAATTTACCTTTTTTCAGGTTATTTACACCGACATCAACTTCTTCTAGTCTTACTTTGGATGAATATGTATTAGACACTCAAACAACACAAGAATCAGGAAATAAACGACAGGTATAACTTTTAAACGTAATTAGATTAAGAAAGGTTAAAGTACATAAGGTATATACAGAGTGTAACATAAATATGGAACGCTCGAAATACCTCCCACACCGTTTATCCAATTTTTATGAAACTATATACTCATAGGTTCGAAATTACGCCGGATCGAATGGTGAGCTCCGCGTCATTGCCAAATTTACCGTTTGTCTGAAATCAAATGGAACTTGGTTTTAAACGGAACATCCTGTATTTGATCTACTTTTGAAGTTCTGCTTAAAATTATGTATACTTTTTGTATAAAGTACTTTTTTTCTAACTATAACAGTTTCTGAAAGAATTAAGATTAAAGTAATACTTAATGTATTTTACCTACAAATACAAGAATAAACAATACAGGAGGTAATAACTTAACAACAATAAACAAAACAAAATTAAATCAGATGCTTAAAATGTTGCCCATTTACTTTCTGGCAATAAGCTAAGTTCTGCGTAAAAGCATGTAAAACATTTAGAAGGCTGTCAGTTTCCTCAATTCTCATACATTCTGCTGCTATCCTTAACTTTAAATCATCAAGGTCAGTGGGTTTGGTTTTAAAAAGGACATGTTTTAGGTGGCCCTACAAGAAATAATCGAGAGGCGACAAATTCGGAGACCGAGCTGGCCACTCGATTGTGCCCCTACGTCCAACCCATCTTCAAAAAAAAAACATTATTTAGAACCTGCCGAACATTACGGGCATAGTGAGGTGGGGCTCCATCCTGCTGAAACCATATTTCGTCACTTGGTGCTTGATTATTGCCTAAAATATCATTTTAAAATAATCAAAAAAAAATGTAAAGTATTACTTTTTTTACTAATGGGAAAGTTTCCTCAATTCTCATACATTCTGCTGCTATCCTTAACTTTAAATCATCAAGGTCAGTGAGTTTGGTTTTAAAAAGGACATGTTTTAGGTGGCCCTACAAGAAATAATCGAGAGGCGACAAATTCGGAGACCGAGCTGGCCACTCGATTGTGCCCCTACGTCCAACCCATCTTCCAAAAAAAAACATTATTTAGATCCTGTCGAACATTACGGGCATAGTGAGGTGGGGCTCCATCCTGCTGAAACCATATTTCGTCACTTGGTGCTTGATTATTGCCTAAAATATCATTTTAAAATAATCAAAAAAAAAATGTAAAGTATTACTTTTTTTACTAATGGGAAAGTTTCCTCAACCCTTACGATTTGTCTATCCTTAACTTTAAATATCAAGGTCAGTGGGTTTGTTTTAAAGGACATGTTTAGGTGGCTACAGAAATAATCGAGGCGACAAATTCGGAACCAGCTGGCCCTGATTGTGCCCCTACGTCCAACCCATCTTCCAAAAAAACATTATTTAGATTCCGAACATTACGGCAGAGGGGGGCTCCATCCTGCTGAAACCATATTTCGTCACTTGCTTGATTTTCCTAAATATCATTAAAATAACAATGTAGTATTATTTACTAATGGAAATTTCCTCACTCTCTACATTCTGCTGCTATCAACTTAAACTCAAGGTCAGTGGGTTTGTTTTAAGGTGTTGGTGGCCCTAAAAATAATCGAGAGGCAAAATTCGAGCGAGCTGGCCCTCGATTTCCCTAGTTCAACCCATCTTCCAAAAAAAAACTTATTTAGATCGCCAACATTACGGGCATTGAGGTGGGGCTCCATCCTGCTGAAACCATATTTCGTCACTTGGTGCTTGATTTTCCAAAATATCATTTTAAATAATCAAAAATAAATATTACTTTTACTAATGGAAAGTGGACGACCCTTAGCAGTGTAGTAGTAAATAAATTAACACAACGATTATTTGGAAATAGTTGCACAAGAGCGGGCTAATTTCATTTCTTAAAAGCTGCAGGTATCTTTCCCCATTTAACGTCTCTTCCATGAAGAATGGGCCAATTATTCTTCGATCTATTATACCAGCCCAAACATTTTCTTTTCGAGGGAACTGGGTGTGATTTTCGCGTTTCCAGTGAGGGTTTTCCCTGGCCCAATAACGACAATTATGTCTATTAACAGTTCCGTTTAAAAAAGGTTGATTCTTCAGAGAAGACTATCGGGACAAAATCTGGATTGGCGTTGCATCGCTTCATCAGAATTTCACAAAATTGCAAGCCTCTGTCATAGTCGTCTTCTGAGAGCTTTTGTACCAGTCTTATTTTGTAGGAATGAAACTTTTCCGTTTTTAGCAGGCGGTCTACTGACATATAGGAAATGTGATTTTCTTCTCCCAGTATTCTGGTAGAAAGGTGGGATTTTCCTCTAAACTCAACAAAAGGTTCACAGCCTTATCACCATTTGTTGAACTTTTAGGTCGGCCAGAGTGTGCAGCATCTTTTACGTGTCCAGATTCACGGAATTTTTAAAAACTTTGTTTACAGTAGATCTTGTTAACGGATTTCTGTCAGGATTTTGTCATTAAAAATATTACAAACTTCTTGTTGTGTTCTCATTCTGTCCCCATAACCCAGTATCATTAAAATTTCGATTCTTTGGGTTTCAGTTAAATATCCATTTTGAACAAATAATTTGTGTAAAAATATTGATACTGTCAGATATTCCAGGTAAGCTTACATGTGCCGGTATTTGTAGGTAAAACACATTAAGTATTACTTTAATCTAATTCTTTTAGAATCTGTTATTGTTAGAAAAAAATAATTTTTACAAAAAGTATACATAATTTTAAGCAGAACTTAAAAACTGAATCAAATACAGGGTGTTCTGTTTAAAAAAACCAAGTTCCATTCGATTTCAGAAAAACGGTAAACTTAGGAACGACGCGGAGCTCACCATTCGATCCGGGTAATTTTGAACCTATGAGTACATAGTTTCATAAAAATTGGATAAACGGTGTGGGAGGTATTTTGAGCGTTCCATATTTATGTTACACTCTGTATATATATTATACTAAAATATAAGCTAATAGTTATACATTACATTTTAATTTCCTTTAAGATTATTTGTGAAATAATTTAATGTCAAAAAAACAGGCCCACATTATCTAAATATTCAAAGAAATTATCTTGTAAAGAATTATAAAAAATCCCCATTTAAATAACTCCGATAAAATACTTTACGCTTTGTATGACCAAGTAAAATAAACACTTACTAACTATCACCTACTAACTGTTCGCTTCCTCTCGATTTGCTGCATCAAGGATAAAATCTCGAACTTACCTTCGAGCTCTTCGGAGTTGCTGAATACCCCGAATTATGGAGATTCCAGCAGTTCTGCAAGTCGTGTTATGCCTAACTTTCAGTCATTAATCTCTAAAATACAGGTTAGAAAGTTTACTTTACCTAAGTTGTTTAGCTTTAGTTCGTTTCGCATAACAAAATAAGAAATAGCTTACTAGTAATAAGGTACATTTGTTGGGTTAGTTGATAAGTATTGGTATAGTGTTTTGTATAGAGGTTTGTTTTTTTATTTATTTACTCTATGAAACCTAAGAATGAAACAACTATAAATAACCCTTATCTAAAAGGTGACGATTTTTATTCTTACTTGTTACCATTTTTTAGAGTAAAATAATATTTTTATTTTGTACGATAAAATGTTATTTTTATCCTATGACCGTTCACAAACTCTTAAAGCCTAAATATAACGTACATTGGTTATCCTAATTTTTAAATTTTAAACGGATATTAACTTTTACATTTCGCTTATGCTTGTAAACTACAGGGAATATTGTGTCTTAAAACAAAATTGTTGATCGCATACTGTGAAAAAACTTCCTAAATATTTTTGAGGTTTTGGGAAAAGTCCAAACTTTAATTTTTTTTTTTTTTGATAATAATATTAAAAGAAATAAAAATAGATTTGTATTTTCTTTGGTACTATTCCTGGTTAAGAATCTAGATCATTTTAAATTAGGCGTCAGCGACAGATCATAAACT